>RRYC01000390.1:0-22128 GCA_004016185.1 Quambalaria eucalypti
GGGGGGGGGGGGGGGGGGGGGGGGGGGGGGGGGGGGGGGGGGGGGGGGGGGGGGGGGGTTAGAGAGAGAGAGTACGATTGGATGGGTAAGCACGGGGGCCGCTGCACTGCATACACGCCTGACACATCCTGCACGCACTATCTGGCACTGTCGTTGAGCTGGTACTCGCGACTGCGCTCCACACACTGCCTCACACCCTTGTCCGACCAGAGCCCCCAGATGGCATCTGCGACTTGCCGTGGGAGCGAGTCTGCCTCAATCTGGGGCGGGAGGCTGAGGATGATCTCTGCGCGCGTGGCATTGTTGCCGTCTTGGAGCGGAATGTCGAGGTTCTCCATGGCGTCGAGGACGACGCGCATGGACTGGAGGGTGTTGGAGAAGATGATCTCCTTGTAGGATTCGCGCTCCTCGGGGCTGTATGCGCCGTGGTTGATGAGCTTGAGCTGCTTGAGGATGGTGGACTTGCCGGACTCGCCTGCGCCGAGGAGGAGCATCTTGATCTCATTGCGCTGTGCTAGCCTGTCCTTCTTCAGCTGTGCCTCGATTTCCTCATTGCGAGCGGCGAGCTCGCGGTCTTCCTTGGACGGACCGCAACCCATGGTGGTATGTGTGTGTGAGTGTGTGTGGGAGAGGGTGTTGGAGTTGGATGTGGGGGTAGCTGAGGTAAGGTGAGGGCGACTGAACTTTGCTGGCGTTCAGTAGCGTGCGTGCGTTTGGGGTATGTGACTGGCTGGGATGTGCGGCGTCGATGACCGTACTAGCTTCGCGGGACGACTGGGCTGGTATAGGCCGGGAAGAAAGCCGGCTGGAGCGAGTGTGTGCGTGTCACGAGTAAGAGGAAATGGCTGCAGTGCCAAGAGTAAAGTGGCAGCAGCGACAGGCAGCTGTCGATTCGTCGGCTGGGTGGAGTGGAGTGGATCAGCCGATGTGAAGGTCTTGTGGTGGTGGTGGTGGTGATGGCAGGGTTGATACCTGGCTGTACCGTGGAGGGAGAGGTGGATTAGCTTAGCGGTGGCTGGTGGGGTTAGTGGTAGTAGGTGGTGGTGGTGATATCGAGACTAGTGCTGGTAACTTGCGCCTTGGCCGTCGCTGTTCCGAGATGCTCTCTCTGGCTTGCGCCTGATCGTCGCCGCCCTTCGTTGTCCGGCGGCCGTGTGCCGTAGTGGGGCGTGTCGTGTTCGCGGGCGGGGGCGGGCGTGGGTGTGTGCGATTCGGCGCAGGGGCGTGGCGGGGTGGCCGGGGCGTTCTCGAGACAGGCAAGCGGAGCGGTGTCAGTGTCGCAGTGTCGCAGTGTCGGTGTCACAGGCGGGTGCAACTCTAGTGGGAGTGCGGGTGCGAGCCCTTGTGCGTGCTAGTGCGTGCTAGTGCGATTGAGTGGGCGTGTGCGCGCGCAAAAGGAACATTGACGAGCGCAGGCGGGCGAGAGACCCGAGGCCAATAGTGGCGAAGTACGCCAGCAGAGGCCGGCCACGCGCATGCCGTGCAGACAAGACCTCGGGCAGAGGAGCACAGGCGCGGCGCGGCGAGGCAAGTCGAGGCGAGGGCTTGATGCAGGCGAGGGCGCAAGGAAGAAAAAAAGGGTCACTTCAGCGTCAGCGGACGGCAGACCAGAGGGAGGAGGCATCCCGCTGTTCGCTGTTGCTGTGATCGCTGCCTCAATAGGGCTTCTGCGGCTCAACCGCCGAACGCAGAGGCCGCCCAGCCCACACGTCAAGGCCGCCGCCCCGACCCGACCGCCGTTTGTGTCGGAGTCTCCCAATTCAACGCGGCGAATGCCGTCTGCGTGTGCGTCCGATTCCTTGCACGACTCGACTTGCCAAAAAGAGTTTGGTCTGCGTTTGGGTGTGCGCCTGTCAGCATGCCAGGACGCAGCTGCCCAGGACGCACAGAACGCAGCATCGATACGAGTCAAGCCGGAGGCCGAGAGGGAAATGAAGACGCAATCCGGCCGGCGACAGGAGGGGCCGGGCACTGGCGCGCTCTAATGCAGGTAGGCGCAGGCGCAGGAAAGGGTGCAGGCGGCGGGGGCAAAGCGCGCAAGAAAGAGCACTAGTGAGTGCTGCGTTGATCACCCGAAGTACCCCTTGGCGAGCCAGGGAGTCACGACGAACTAATAAATGAAAGTGGAAGCGACCCGCACCGGAACATCTTCGCAGACGCAGCAAAGAGCCACCCTGATCTTCACGAGGACGCAAGGCAAGCAGCAACTCGCAGATGCTACTCGCTTTATCGATGGCGAGGGGCCAGACGGGCGGGCGGGCAGGCGGGCGGGCGAGCGAGCCGACAGAGTTGGCAGGGGGATTGGTGAGGTTCCTGGGCGTCGACTTCGATGCTGCGAGAGCTCTGTGTAAGCCCTTGCGAGAACAACACACAAACACAAAAGGACGCCAGGCGACGTCGCCAAACTTAGCAGCAGCAGCAGTGGCGGCCAAGAAATGATCAGCACATCGTCGTCGCCAACAGCGGCGGCAGGAGCGCATCGCAGCACGCAGCGCAACACAGTCAGAAGCCGACGCTCGACGCTCGACGCCGACGCCGGCGTGTTTGCGCACTTCTTTTTCCTGTCTGCCCCACAGATGCTGCTGTCTCTGCATTGTGTGTGTGCGTGTGTGTGTGCGTGCGTAGAAGTACCCAGAAGTGCGACCTACAAGCGGCACGGCGACCATAGCCGCACCCCACTCCACCCCTGACTGCCACGAGCTGAAATGAGCACACGAATGTCTTGGTGGGCGTTGTGTGCGTCGTGTGTGTCTCACTTGGGTCGAGGAGATCCTGCCGAGCCACTCGCCCCTCTGCCCAATCAATGAATCAATCAATCGAGGCGGGTGAGTCCGATTGAACCGATTGCAAGCGCATGTCTTCCTCTCCCCTCGTCCCACCCGTTCTCTTCGAACGACTTGATCGAACTTCCTTGCGTGCGCGCGCGCGCGCCGACTTGGCTGCACCCAGGGCGTGGGCGTGAGCGTGAGAGCGACACCGAGGGCGCGAGCAAGAGAAGAGAAGACGCCGACGAGCCCGCACAGCGAGGCGGGCAAGGTCGCCGCGCGGCTGGCGACATGCTGAACAACCAAGGCTGCCCAAAGGAACATTCACCCGACGAGGACCGTCTCTGCGTCTACATTTAATACACATGCTGGGTGGCTGAGTGGCCGGGTGGCTGGCTGTGACTGACTGACTGACGGACAGACTCACTCACTCACTCACTAACGACTTTTCCCCGGGTCCTTTGTCCTGGCTCGTCTGGCCGTCTCGGATCCGGAAATACCACTGCACGTGACTCGACCGGTCCGCGCCCCTGCGCCCGGCAATCCGGCTCACTGTGTCGCTTGCCCCGCCCCCCGCGTCTCACTTTGTGGGCCGAATGCAGAGTCAGACCCTCCTTTTCACGCAGCACGCCCAACGTGTTCCAGGCACTTTGTTTGAGTCAAGTCGACGGTCACCACTGCCACTGACTGAACCCCTTTACCCCGCGCTCGCCTCGACGACGCACATCCCCACCCCGGCCGGCTCTGCGACGCCAGGCAAGAGAGAGAGAGAGAGAGAGAGAGAGAGAGAGAGAGAGAGAGAGAGAGAGAGAGAGAGAGAGAGAGAGAGGGGCTTTCCCGGCCGGACGCCGGATCGACTACAATACTGCGACGACGAAGACGACGGACGACGACGACACTGCAAGGTCTACCATACAAGTCTCAGACTGCGACGACGACGACACTATTCTTCTCGCACACAAGCTCGCACACAAGCAAACAGGCACGCACGCACGCAGCTACTCACCCCGCTCCCTCATCCAACCCACTCACAGGACCTGAGTCGCATACATTCACGCCCTGCGCCCGACGCGTCGCAGCAGTATTGCATCGTGCGTACCGCCCGGGAACGGACACTGTCATTGCTCCATCTCACTGAGCCGGTTCAATCGAGCCGGAGCCCCGCTTCGGAGTCAAGGGGCCCACAAAGCCGTAAAGCCGTAGAGCTACACTTTTCAGGTGTGACCCCGCATTCACAACCGGTCGCCGCCAAGCACACCCTTCTTGACTTCCTTTATATCATCTACCCCGTCATTCTACCGCTGCCAAAACTCACGCCCCCTCCTCGACCCCGCAACGGAAATCTACTCTACTGCCGTCTACCCCCACGCGTGGTAGCATGCTCTTCACTCGCCTTGGCCGTCCGCTGCCCCTCTCTTCTCCCTCTTCTTCTTCTTCCATCCCCCGTCCGAGCACGCGCACATTCACCTCCCACCGCCCCGCCATGTTTGCCCTCACGCCCTACCGCGGCGCACCGGGCACCTCGCAGCCCAAGACGTTTTCGCGGCAGCGCACCCTCCCGCGCCTACCCATCCCAGAGCTCGAGGGTACGCTGGAACGCTACCTGACGAGCATTGAGCCCCTCTTGTTGCAAAAGGAGCAGTTGGGCGAGCTGCCTTCTGGCTCGTCGGCGCAGCAGGAGCTCGAGAAGCGGCGTGAGTGGGCGAGCCAGCTCATGCAGCCCGGTGGTCTGGGCCCCGTGCTGCAGAATCGCCTGGTGGACGTGGACCGCACCACGCCCAATAACTGGCTCGACGACCGCTACTGGCTGGTCAAGGCCTACCACGAGTGGCGCGTGCCTCTCCTCGTCAACTCCAATTGGTGGCTCATGTTCCGCGCAGACCCAAACTCGCCCCAGGCAAAGCTCGAGGACACGTCCCTCGATGCAGACACACAGCGCACCCTCGCACAGCAGCAGCAAGTCGACGTCGCCCCGCTCGAGGGCGTCGGACTGGGCTCACAGCAGTGGGATCAGGCCCAGTGGGGGATCAGGCGGGCCACATGGATGATCGCACGCCTCCTCGACTTTAAGCGGCGGCTGGACAAGTGCGTGCAAGAGGGCGTGGCTGCGTACATGCATGCCTACACGCAATCGCCGCTGACCCCCGCACACCCTTGACCCGCTCACTCACATCCTGCGATTTCCACTAGCGAGGACATTATGCCAGACGCCTCTCGGGCGGGTGCGTTTTGCATGCATCAGTACACTCGGTGAGCGTCGCCTCTGTCGGCTTACGACGAGTGCCTTTTCCCCCTTCCCCTCCTTTCCACCCCTGACTGACAGGCCGTTGGTTCAACCGACCCGCACGCAGATTGTTCGGCATCACGCGCATCCCCGCACTCCCACACGACTGGAACACGGAGCCTCCGCATCCGACCAAGGCGCGGCACATTACCGTGGCTGCGCGGGACAACTTCTACAGCCTCGAGGTGCTGGACGAGAGTGGGCGTGCCAAGCCGCTGGCGTCCATCGAGGCCAGTCTCTGGGACGTTGTAGCCGACGCCAAGCAGCAAGACGGCGAGGGCGTGGGTCTGCTTACGAGCGACGAGCGCGACACGTGGGCGCGCGCACGCGAGCACCTCCTAGCGACTTCGCCGACGAATGCCGCGTCGCTGCGTGACATTGAAGACTCGCTAATCATCGTCTCCCTCGACTCGTCCAACCTCGGTCTGCCCGCGAACCACCCTGCGCCGCCGCATCAGGCATCGCCCGTCTCCGTCGATGCTGCCGCGCGCAACGTCTCGGGTGCGGGCCGCTCAGGCCAGAATCGATGGTTCGACAAGGCGCTGTCCGTCGTCGTGGAGCCGAATGGACGGGCGGGGATCATGGGCGAGCACTCGCCGTGCGACGCGCTGATCCCATCGATTGTGGGCGACTATGCCGCAGCGGAGCCGTGCCCGCCGCCTGGCACGCCCTTTCCCGCGCTGGCCGTGACGGGCGGTAAGTCCGGTGCTGACGCTGCGTCGTCGTCGTCATCGCCGCCGACGTGGCGCAAGTTGGCGTGGGTGGTAGACTCGACGACGGCTGCGCAGATTGCGTCTGCTTCGGAGCAGGCCCGCAAGATTGCGTCGGACTCGGACATTCGCACGCTGTGGTTCGACGAGTACGGCGCCGAGTGGATGAAAAAGGTGGGGAAGCAGTCGCCGGATGCGTTCATCCAGGTTGCGCTGCAGCTGGCGTATGCGTCCCTCGAGGGGCGGCAGGTGGCTACCTACGAGACGGCGAGCACGCGGCTCTTCAAGCACGGACGCACCGACGTGATCCGCAGCTTCTCGCGTGAGAGCTACGAGTTTGTGCGTGCCGCTCGCGGTGGGTCTACCTCGGACGGCGAGTTGTTCGCCCTGCTGTCCCGTGCGACTGCGGCGCACAATGCGCAGACGCGCGCCTCGTCGACGGGCTCAGGCATCGACCGGCACCTTACGGGCTTGCGTCTGGTGCTTCGCCCCGAAGACACACCCGGCGGGGAGACGCCCGCGCTATTTGCAGACCCTCTGTTTGCCGAGTCGCAGACGTGGAAGCTGTCCACGAGTGGGCTATCCGCCGGCGACCGTTTCAGCGGGACGGGCTTTGGCGCAGGGTACGCCGATGGCTATGGGATCAATTACCTGGCGGGTGCGGGCCTGCTCAAGTTTGGGATTGAGAGCAAGCACAGTGGAGAGCGGACGAGCACGACGAGGTTCGCACATGCGATTGTGGAGAGTCTGAGGGTGCTGAGGGGGATCTGTGAGAGGGGAGCGCCACCGCCGGGAGAAGATGAAGGCGTGGGAAAGGGCAAGTTGTGAGGCGGCGTGGCGCCGAGTACGTAGCGTAGGTTGGCGTGGCGTGGGTTACATGCGTACTTTACATTGTGTAGTCTACTGTTTGCCCTGCGAACCCGAATCCGAGTCCAAAGACGATGCAATTGGCGCGTGCGTGTGGCGAGTGCCGCCCAACCTCACACTCCTCGACCGGTTGCAACGATTGTACAGTCGCATGGGGGAATCACGATACCAGTCCTGATCCTTACGAGCACGGTTGTCAAACACGATTGTCAAACGCCCAACCCGTCCCTTCCTCGGACCCGAACCCGATACACACGCAGTTCCGTCCTCGTCTGTCCCGCCCCGCGTGGCAACTCACCTCACACTCACAGTGAACCTCAACCACTTTAAGCAGACGGGCGGGGCGTGCCGTGCCGTGCCGCGGTGTTCCTGCGCTTCGCTCGCGTCTTGCGGTCTTGCGTCTTGCGTCTTGCGTCTCTTGCGTCTGCCAGGGCGAAAGGGCGAGGACGGGCGGGAGAACGGAGAACGGAGGACAGGACACGACGCGCGGCGGAAGGCAAGTACCGGACTGTAAGTGCGGCGCGGGGCGCGGTGCGAGCGCGGAGCGGGAGTGGTGCGGGCGTGGGCGTGGGTGGGCGTGGGCGTGGGCGTGGTGGGCGTCAGAGGGTCAGGCAGGTGGCCTGTGTGTGTGTGACGAGAGTGCGAGTGCGAGAGGCAAGGGGTGCGGGTGCGAGCCACGGGGAGAGTCGTTGGGTGAGAGGGATGTTACTCGCGGCAGCCAGGCAGGGGGAGGAGGAAATGAAGGGATGGGATGGGGAATCAGCGGATCAGCGGAAGGGGGTGGGTGGGTGGGTGGGCGTCGAGGTTTGTGGCTCGTATGGACCAGAGAGGGAACCTGAACCTGGGTTTGTAAACCATTCGATTTTGCCGTCAGTACGGAGCTCTCAGCTCACCACTTTTATCGTCTCTGCTGCCATTGCCATCCCAAAGCACACCGGGTACCCTACCGATAGCGACAGTACCTCCTCACACCCGACACCTCACAACCCCACCCACCGACATCGCCCCCCCGCCCCCCCACGGCCATGCAACAACAACGGCCAGGGACGGCCAATCGTCCCCCCGGTACAGCCTCGGGCTCACGGCGGCCGCCTACGACGTCGCGGGGAACAGGGTCGCGAGGTAGGCCAGGCACCTCTGCAGCAGCACGGCCCATGACGCGGGGCAATACGGGCAGCAATGGGCAGTACTCGCACGACGAAGAAGAGGACGACGAGGACGAGAGCAGGGGATGGGATGGCGATGAGTACGAGAGCGACGACGATGAAGACGTGTTTGCGTTTGTGCCGCCTGATTTGGGGCCTGCGCCGCAGGTCGTCAAGAGTAATGATCCGCAGCCGTTTGGGCAGGTACACTTGCAGAGGCCTGATCAGCAGGGCGTTGGAGGTGCTCAGCAGCAGCAGCAGCAACAGCAACAGCAACAGCAACAGCAGCAGCAGCAGCTCCAACAACAACAGCAACGGTATCAATATGAGCAGCCACATCAGCCACATCAACCCCAGCAGCCACACCAACCCCAGCAATCTCTGCCCTCGTCGTCATCACCGACGTACACACAGCCACCACCAAACCCACCGCCACCACTACATGCTGCAGGAAACCCCTCCGACGAAGAGACCTTTTACTACGACGAGCATACCGGCGCAGTCTACGATGCCCAAGGCAGGCTCGTCCAGATGCCCGCCGGCATCGACACGTCGCAGCTCAGAGAAGGAGGAGGAGGCGCAGCTACGAGTGCCGACCCGCTCACTCCGCCCCGCAGGAGCCACTCGGACGTCCGCAGCTCATCGCACCCGCCCGCCGTCGTATACCCGCCACGCATCTCCCTCGACCGCAAGTCGTCGAATGCATCCAGCTACATGGACCAGGCTGGCCTGCCACGCCTCAGTCACGCAAACAGCCAGAGCTTCCAGCCGCCGTATCATCCCCACTCGATGATGGACCCACTGGACGAGGTCGAGCACCTCAACAGCCGCGATGGGCCCCCAGGCGGCCAATCTGGCATGCACCAGTGGGACCCGCGCCGCAGCAGCAGCACCGGCGAGGTCCTCGACGCCGCCAGTACCATTCGCCAGCGCAACAACCGCCTCAGCCAGGGCGCAGATGGGCCCAATAGTCCCGCCAGCGAGCTGAAGTTCCGCCTCGACGCAAACAATGACAGCTACGCTGGCAAGCTCGTCCGTTATTCCTCCGAACTCGGCCAGGGCCCCGGCTTGGCACACGGCATCGACAATCGCAGCGGCGACGTGGGCCCACGCGGCATCAAGATGGTGGAGCTGGAGATGGAGGGCGACGAGGACTCGCCGTATCCCGAAGTGCGCGCATCCGTGTCCAACGTCGACGACATCGACATGCCCGCCAATACCGTGCGCATGTGGATTCTGTCCGTCACCCTCGTCACCTTGGGCGCAGCCATCAATGCCGTCCTCAGCCTGCGCTACCCTGCGCCCACGCTCACTCCGCTCATCCTCCAAGTGGTAAGCTACCCCATTGGCAAGCTCATGGCCGCCGTTCTGCCCATTACCACATTTACACTTCCTTCGTGGCTGGGTGGCATGAGCTGGTCCCTCAACCCGGGCATGTTCAACATCAAGGAGCACACCTGCGTCGTCCTCATGGCCAATGTCGGTCTCCTCCCGGCCTATGCACTCAACACCATCGTCGTGCAGTATTCGCCGTACTACTACAACGACGCCAAACCCATTGGCTTTGCCGTGCTCCTCACCATATCCAGCCAGCTCATCGGTTTTGGCATGGCAGGGCTCACGCGTCGCTTCCTCGTAGGACCAGCCAGCATGATCTGGCCTCAGGTCTTGGTTCTTTCCACCGTCTTCAACACCCTCCACGCAGAAGAAGACGGCGGCTTCGATGACGTCGACCCGGGCACCCGCCCTTCGCGCAGCATGGCCCTCAGCCGCTTCCGCTACTTCACGCTCGTCTCCCTCGGCGCATTCGTATGGTGGTGGTTCCCCGGTTGGATCTTTACGGCCCTCTCGACATTTAGCTTCCTCTGCTGGATCTGGCCGCGTAGTTTTGCGGTCAACACCCTCTTTGGGACCAGCTCCGGGATGGGCATGAGCTTCCTCACGTTTGACTGGCAGCTCATCACCTACATGACCAGCCCCCTCGTCACGCCCTGGTGGGCACAGTGCAACATCTTCTTTGGGTTTGTGCTCTTCTTGTGGTTCATTGCGCCCTTGCTCTATTGGAAGAATGTGAGTGGGCGTTGTGTTGACGGGAAAGGATGGGAGGCCAGACGACATTTACTGACTACATGCGCCCGATTACTGTCCCCCGCACCCTCCACAGGTCTACAACTTTGGCTACCTGCCCTTCTCCTCGAGCGACAGCTTTGACCGTTTTGGCAAGACGTACAATGTCACGTCGGTCATCACATCCGCCATGGGCTTCGACGAGCAGGCGTACGAGAGCTATTCGCAACTCTACTTTGGCACCACGTACTTCATCGTCTACTGGACCGGTTTCGCCACTTTTACCGCCGTACTGGTCCACACGGCCCTGTACCACGGACGCACCCTCTGGCGCGGTGTACGCGGCGTCAAGACGGAAGAGGACGACGTGCACGCCAAGATGATGCGCAAGTACCCCGAAGTGCCCGACTGGTGGTACCTTATCATCTTTGTCATCTCCTTCCTCCTGGCCGTCATCTGCACCGAAGTCTACGACACGGGCCTGCCCGTATGGGGCCTCTTGGTCAGCGTCGTGATTCCCGTCGTATACTTTTTGCCGTCGGGCTTCATCTACGCCCAGACGGGCACCACCATTGGCGTCAATCTCGTCTCGGAGCTCGTGGCTGGGTACGCGCTGCCGGGCAAATCCCTGCCCAACATGATGATCAAGCTCTACTCGCAAGTGGGGCTCACGCAGGGCCTGGCCTTTTCGCAGGACTTGAAGCTGGCCCACTACATGAAGGTCGACCCGCGCCTGTCCTTTGCCGTGATGCTCTTTGCGGGCTTCTGGACGAGCATCGTGCACGTCTTTGTCAACTTGTTTATGCGCACCCACGTCGGCAGCCTCTGCGCAGAGGACCAGGAGCACCAGTTCACCTGCCCGCAGGCAGGCGTCTATTTCACCAGCTCCGTCATCTGGGGCATCATTGGCCCCGAGCGCATGTTCTCCAATGGCTCTTACTACTCGAGCATCTACTGGGCGCTCCTTGCCGGATGCCTGGCGCCCATCCCGCTCTTCCTAGCCGCCCGCCGCTGGCCGCAGACCTTCCTCAAGGTCGTGAATGTACCCCTGGTCTTCACGGGTACGGCGTCCATCCCGCCCGCGGCAGGCATCGTCGTCTCGAGCTGGTTCCTGCTGGGCTTCATCTTCCAGTACGTTGTGCGCAAACGCAACTTCCGGTGGTGGAGCAAGTTCAATTTCGTCACCAGCGCCGCAATGGACACGGGCACCATCCTCAGCGGCATCGTCGTCTTTGTCGTCTTGACGCTGCCGCGCGATGGCGCAATCGCACTCAAGTGGTGGGGCAATGATGTCAATGGCCGGACGCTGGATGGTAGTCCTGCGGCGAGGCTGCCTGTGCCCACGGATGGATTTGCGCCTGCGCCGAGTATCATTCATGCGTATCGGCGCTGACGAGGCGACGATGGCGGCAATGCGGCATGACAATTTGATTTCGGGCCTGGGTATTTCCATTCATCCATACACGCATTCATGTACCACACACACACACCCACACACACCCACACACACGCCCCAACTTTTCCCCTACGTTCGTTTCCCTCCGCCCCGACCCGTCCCGGTCCGGGCACTTGCTTTGCTTGCTGGCTTTTCTCCCCTCGTGCTTCTCCCTTCCTTGACTTGCTCACGGGTCGCTTCCCCTTGTGCGCCGCGACTCGTGTTCTGTTCTGATCTGCTCGAATTGAATTCATCCATCCATCCATCCATCGACCGCCACTTCAGTCCGTCTTCTTGCCCTCGCCCTCGGCGGCGGCACGCACCCGCCGCGCGACGTTGTGCCTATGTCGTACGACGGCGATAGCGCCGAGTAGGATGCCTACGGGTGGTACGAGCCAAGCGAGTAGCCACTTTGCTGTAACGCCTACGCTGCGCCACGTCCAAGTGCGGCTTCCCGGTGCGCCGACGGAGGAAAACCCCTTCCACTGCTTCACAAGCGTCTCAACTTGTTCCTCGAGCGTAGGGTACTTCCCCGCCGGGCCGACGGCTTCTTCCTGCTGTGAGCGATTCACCGAGTTATCGAGGACGATATCGGCATAAGGGATTTTTGCGTCGAGGGGCCACTGCGAGGCGAGGCGCGTGCGTGCTTCTTCGGGGGTGAGGCCTGTGCGCGGGCCGGAGGCGTCCCGAGAGAGCATGCGGGAGAGTTGGTCTTCTGCGCGGCTGTGGAGTGCGCGGGTGGGGTGGTGGGATGTGGGGGAATGGTGAGTTGGAATGGTGAATTGGATTGGTCTGGTCTCCCTCGTGGGGAGGGCGCGCGCTCGGCCTCGCTACGCTCAGCCTTCGCGGACTCACCACCAAACAAGAACCGTCTCGCCACACCATTTCCACAACCCCGCCTCAACCAACAACGGCGCATCCACGACCGTGACCCTCTCCCCCCTGATCCAATTCCTCAACAAGAGCCAAACCATCCTCTTCCTAATAGCCCTATGCGTGACAGTATTGAGGATCTTCCTCCTGTTGGCCTTCTCCTCCCCCTCACCGAAACAGAGTCGCCCCAGTGCGGGACGGTCGAGCGTCCCATCTGGACGGAGGATCTCTTCCCCGAAGTGGGAGACGAGTGCGCGGAGTACGCCAGAGGAGTCGGAAGGGTGCACTACCTCACGCGCGAGGATGTCTAGGTCGATGAGCGGGGTGTTGTGCTGGGATGAGAGGAGGGAGGAGACGGTGGATTTGCCAGAGGCGATGCCGCCAGTTAGGCCTACGATGAGCATGGTGGGAGTGGGGGGGAGGGGCGGGGTTGAAGTGCAGGACAGGGATATACAAGGTGTGGTTGTGGTCAGGAGGGGGAAAAAAGGTTGGCACGGGGCAATGGGATGTTATCGGCTGTTATCGCAGAGTTTATGTCGCAGAGTCGAGTCGAGTCGAGTCCGAGTCAAAGCGGCCGGGTCCGTGCGAGGCGAGCGAGTCACGTGATCGCTGTCGATGAGGGCATTCATTCTAATTGCCCTGTTTTCCCATGGTTGGCCTCTATTCCTTCCTTCCTTACCATCATTACCCGCCACTCAAGGTTTGTATGGGACAAAATGACATGACATGGTATGCTACGGTAACTTCCAACAAGTATCTACATTACCCGCACCAACGCACCAACGCACCGACGCCCACTAACGCCCACTGACAGCCCTTACCGAGCGCCAGCCCCACCCCACCTCTAGCAATCCTCCACCCGCGCCTCGCATCCCTCTCCCACTGCTCGCGCTCGTCTTGCCTGAGCTGCTGCTCCCCCTCCCCGCCGCGCTTAAGCGGCCCCACAGCAATTCCTTTACGTACCCAAGCCGCTGCGGCGCGGGCCATGTCTCGCAGTGCTTCTGCCTCTGCCTCTGCGGCCTTGGCCGCGTGTGCGTCTGCGTGTGCGTCTTCGCCTTCGCCCACAAGCCCATGCAACACCCCCCTCGAGGGGAGTACCTCCTCGACGAGGAACAGGACTACACCTAGGCACGTCGCAGAGAGGGTGTTGCTTGTCCAGAAGTGGGAGGAGAGGAGCAGCATCAGGGTAGGTAGAGCGAGCTGATGTGCGGGCGTGGGCGTTGAGGAAGAGTCGAAGTCGAAGCTCGCGAGTGTCATACCACTGCCTCCGCACCTGCTCCCTCTCCTGCCTTGCCGCGCCGCCCAAGCGCGCTCCACGACATGCCATAGCTCCGGCCCGCCTTCGTGTCCCTCGCTATCGCCATCGCGCATATCCTCTGTCCCCATGCAGCCTACGTGCTCGTCGCCATGGCCCTCGCCCTCGCCTTGGCCTTGGCCTTCGCCCGAGCTAGAAACAGAGCCCTCCGTAAAACCATGGAGGACCCGCAACGTCTTGATGATGCTCATACCGAGTGGGGACGCGAGTTTACCCGGTGAGAGGGAGGGTACGTGCTCAATGGGGCAGGCGAGATGCGCCAAGATGGGGAGGAGCGCCTTCGTGGCGTCGTCGGCGTTGGTAGTGGCAGTGACCGTAGCGAGACGGGACATGCCGACTTGGCTTTCGCCGACGTCGAGCGCACCGAGGAGCGCCTCCCACTCTTCGTTGCCCCCACCTAGGCCTAGCGCAGGCCGCATCGCATCAGGCCGCGAGAGGATACCCTCCCGCAGAGTGGGCGCAGCCTTGGTAGCAAAGTCCGTCCAGGATGTAATCTCCCTGCGGAGGGTGAGCAACCCTTGGGAAAGACATGGCGGAAGCGCAGCGGGGCGGAGGGAAGAGGCGGGCGCGAGGGAGCGGTAGGACGATGACGAGGCAGTCTCGTCTGCGTCTGCGTCTGCGTCTGCGTCTGCGTCTGCGTCTGCGTCTGCGTCTGCGTCTGCGTCTGCGTCTGCGTCTGCGGCGTGGTTTTTGTCGCCGCCAACCTGCGCGACGAGCCAGGCATGCATCACACTACGGGGACCCTCCTCTGCCGCAGCGTCGCTCTGCAGTGTGACTACAGGCGTATCCTTGACGTCGCCGTCGTCGTCATCGTTGTCGCCGTCATCACCCCGTAGGGACCGCACCCACCTGCGAAGCACCTCCACCTCCCCCGCCGTCATCGCGCCAAACATCTTTCCCCCCCACTCAAACTCCCTTACAAAGCGACTGTCCTCCGGCCAGCCGGGTTTGATCCAAATGGGACTGCGCGCCAGCTCATCCAAGAGGAGTGGTGCCCTCTCCTGGATGTGGGCTGGATCCAGCCAGTGGGAGAGCGTCTGTCCAGCAAGACGCGCAGGCACACCGGCATGTACGCCGTGTGCTGCGGTGGATTTGGCCGCGAGGATGGCGATGAGGCGGGTGCGTGTAGCCTCGGCGTCGGGGCGCATCTGCGACTGCGATTGCGGTACCTCTTCGTCGTGCTCACCCGTGTCCTCCCGCGTAATGGGCGTGCTCTGCATCTCCCGTGGTGTATCATCCTCCTCGTCACGCACAGGCGTAGTCGGCAAACTCTCCGCCAGTGCGTACCCTACTTTCACCCGCGCCCACGCCTCGTCTGCGCTCTGACCCCCGTTCTCGCCCGCAGCACGCACATACGCAAGTACAGCCTCGCGCGCCATGGCCGCATGCCCACTCGAGGCATTATCGATACTGACGTGCAGCCAGAAATAGTATGCATCCAAGTTGAGTTCTTCGAGTTCCCGCGCGGAGATGAGGAGGTGCAGTGGGAGGCCCTCGTAGGCGCAGTTCCAGCCTAGGCATTCGGGGAGGAAGTCGTTGGGCGAGGAGGAGAGGCAGAGCTGGAGGAGGGCTGCGCGCCAGCACCGGGCGTTGACGTTGGAGGCGTCCCCACCCCCACCGGCACCGGACCACCCGAGGAATGCCCGCTCCTCACCCTTGGGCGGCGGGGAAGCGCCATCCTCCCGCGCAAGAACATCCATAAGCCCCTCGTAGATCCCGACGTGCGACCGCGCTAGGTCCCCGTCGCCCAACTCCTCACTCATGACTTGCCAGCTGCTGCGTGCAGCTTTGCGCTGGGCGTGTACTGGCGGGGGCGGGGGCTCCGCACCGACAGTGACTTCCTGCCCGGCCTGCCGCCGCACCCCGGGCCGCACCCCAGTGGTACTGCGATACAAATGCTGCAACCACGCCCCATCAACGTACTTGACAACGCTCGCTCTTCTCAACCACCATTTCGCGTCTTCCCTCCCACTGAACATTTCCATCCCCCTCGTCTTCGCCTGGGCGTGTCCCTGCCCCTCTGCTCGCGCAGCGCCGTACGCCGCAGTCCGGCGTGCAACATACGCGCCGTACGCAGCCGTCGTGGTGTCGTGCCCGCGCTGGAGGAACGTCGTGAATGCGGTTTCTGCACTGGAGGAGAACCTCGAGGGGAGGGAGAAGATGCAGTCTTCCCCGACGGGCGCGGGGACGGATTGCAGTAGCGCGGAAACCTCCCGGAGGACACGCCGCCGTGCGATTGCCAGAGAGGAAGGGCAGCGCTCGAGGTTTTGCAGACGGTGGTACAGCTCGCGCCCGGTCATGGCCCATGTCCATGCGCCGTCGCCGCAAGACTGCATGGGCACGATCCCTTCGGCGGAACCATCCACTTTTGGGGCTGGCGGTGCTGGTGCAGGACGGCGCCACGGCTTTTCTGTTGCCGCAGTGGGCGTATCGCCGCCATCGACGAGGGTCACACCCGAATCCGCCGAGGAACTGCGTGATGTCGCGTCGGTGCAGGCCCCGCCCGCCACCGCTACTTCGAAGTGGTTGGTCCTCTCCCCCTTGAGCTCGAGCTCGACTTCGACTTCGACGGGAGGAGTCCCACTGGGCGTGGGCGTAAATGCCGCGCTGCCTTTAGTTGGTTTTGATAGGCCGAGGGAGAGGGAGAGGAGGTGCAGCGGGAGGGGGAGGGCCGCAGGGTGAGGGGAGGACATTGCTGCGCGGTGGGGCGGAATCAATACTTGATAGGAGGGGTTGGGGTCGTACTGCGTGTTTGTGGTGATATGTGGTGGTAGGTACTGCTGTGCTTGATGGCCGAGATGAAGACGATGTCCACAGCAGGCAATGGTGAGAGGGACAAAAGGAAGGGGAAGAATAGCCACCCGACAGCACCTCGACTACCACACATTTTGCTTCCATTCTATATACCTCCGCCCCCCCTCCATCCTCCATCCACTTACTCCCGCCACCCGTAGCGGCGTTGGACCCTGAATCATCTGTCAGCCTCGCCCCGCCACCCGAGGTGTACGTGCGGGCGTGCGGGCGTGCGTGCGTGCGTGCGTTGCCTAAGCTCGGCAACCACAACACAACCCAGCTCCGACGGGGTCCCACGCCAAACCGCCCCACCGCCCGCCCGCCCGCCCGCCTGCCCGCACCGAAGAATGAATTAGTTCCGCAACCCGCAAAACATTCTCCGGCGATTTGGTTTGCAGTCGGCACAGTCGGTGAAGTGAGGTCATGGACGTGCCCTGTCCTGCCCTGCCCTAGCGTGCCGTGCCCTGCACTTGCCCATCGCCCATGGATGCATAGACTTGATTTGATTTTGATTTGATTTGCTCTGCTCTGTTCTGCTCTGATTTGATACGACGATGCAGCCGGGTCCATTCCCCACTTTACTCCACTCCACCTCACTCCACGCGCCGCACTGCACTGCACTCCACTCCACTCATCGACATCGACAATGCCGACGTCAACGTCAACGTGACGTGCAAAAGTCCTTGCCTCGCCTCGCCTCGCCTCGCCACTAATTGGCGCCCATCCCCCACCCCGCTGACACTTGCCTTGCCTCTTGCCTGGCCGTGCCTTCCCACGCCACGCCTCGCCTCGTAAGCGATTCCGCTTCCCCTTCCGCGAAAGGCACGGACCCCCCCGCAATCTGTCTCACCCTCGCCTCGCCGCGGCGGATGACCTGACCTGACCTGACCTGACCTTGACCCTGCCGCTGACTCTGACCCTGACGTGAGGTGAGGTGACAGGTGAAGTGAGAGTGCGCATGATGCAACTTCTTAGCCAAGCTTGGCGGCGGGGACGGCCGGCCAGCCTCGCCTAGCGTGGAGCGTGGAGTGTGGAGCGTGGGGACCCTCGGCACGCCATATGGACCAACCCCACCCCCACGCGGCGGCGCGGTCCGTGCGAGCAGCGCAGCGCAGAGTGGTGCTTACCTCACTCATGCTTGACCGCTGACGCAGACGCAGACAGACCCTTACGCAGAGCAGAACCCTGACACACAGCACAGCTGTGCGGCTGGTTAGGTTATGGCATGGCGTCCGTCCCATTCTGTTCTCCCGACCTTGCATGAAATGAACTTCACTTCGATTCGATTCGAGAGCCTTAGTCCGGCGTGGTCGGACGGAGTCGAGTCAGGTTGGGTACGAAGAGGCAAGGCAAGGGCAGTACAATGTAGATAGAGGAACGACGCCAGACTCAGACCCGGACTCCGGCACGCCGGGTCGGGTACATCCGTGCGTGCGTGCGTGCGTGCGTGCAGACTGTGAATGACAGTCACCTGCCCAGAGTAGATTGGTCGAGTTTGACGGTGCCTACGAGGGTTAGCAGTGGTGCGCGGCTCCACGTATCTCCCCCTCTCCCCCAATCCTCGACTACTGAAATGAAAAGGAGAGGATCACCCAATCCCACAACCACAACTATACTCAGAGTCCCACTCGACTCGGCAATGCAGAGGGGGGACCAAGAATCACGTCCAGACGAGAAGCCTCGTCTCGTCTCGTCTCGTCTCGTCTTGAGTACCTGCAGCATACCCCGCATACAATATGCGCAGAGAAAGAGGAGAATACAGTAGCACCGTCGGAGAGGAGACGCCGTGGTTGAATCGTCGGATGTATGTACTTATGCCTGCAATCACGCGTCGCATCGTATCGCATCGTATCGCAACGCATCGCAACGCATCGTATGCTTTCTTCTATTCGTGGATGGGCATGCAACAAGCAAGCGTAAAGGACTTGCAACAAGCACGTCGTCGAAGCTCCTTTACTGCTCCTCCTTCAAACAGGATGAGAATGCAATGACATTTGTTTTCGTTTGGTGACGGTATGAACTTTCCTCCCCACAACTCTACTTGACTCAACTCAGCCAACTCAACTCAACTCAACCCAACGCAATCCAAACCCCGCCCTTGGCTCCACCCCACCCCACCCCACCTAAGGCAAATACCCCAAAAGAAACCTCTCAAGCCTCTCCCGACTCCACCACGGCACCTTCCCCGTTCTGCCCCCCGCCTCCCACGCAGCGCGGAACCCCTCCCTCAACTGCTCCCGCACAACCCCATACGCAGCGCTAATCTCTGCATTGCGCACATCCAAGTGCGCAGCAGAGGCTTCACCCCAGGGGACGTACGTCTCTGGCTGGAGCGGTGCCCTGCCGCTGCCGCTCGAAGAGGTGGGGTCGCCCCCCGCAGACGCAGACGCTGCAGCAATGAGCGCCAGCCGATGCACCAAAGCGAGGAGTACGGGTTGACTGACTGCGAGGGTTCTTCCTTTCTCGCCTGCACTCGCACCTGCACCTGCACTCGCACTTGCAGGAGTGCTGCCCGCGCGGGAAAGGAGCGCCTCTTCGGGTGAGGAGAACCTCGCGTTGAGACGCGTCAATACAGCAGCGAGTGCCGAGTCGACTTCGTGCGGGGGGGAGGATAGAGCAGAGAGGAGGGCGTCTTCCACATCCACGTCGCTCTCGGCGGCGAGGTCTGACGCCTCTGAGGGTTTGCCTGTGCCTGCGGTGGGCGCTGGCGGTGGCGCTGGCGCGGGGACGGACGGCGTGGGAGGAGGGTGGGGCGTGTGCGACGTGGCGGGGGTGTGATGTGCGTGCGTGTACCCGTGCGAAAGCGAGTGCGAGGACGCAGGGGCGTGATGCCCGTAAAAGAGGGACGAGTGCGGCGAGTGCGCGTGCTGGGCGTGCTGCGCATGCTGCCCGTACCCATACCCCTCTGCGGCGCCATGGCTATACGCGTACGAAGGTGTATGCGGCGTGTGTGGTGCGTGTGGTGCATGCCCGTGTGCATACGCGTGCGTGTGCGCGTGCGCATGTGGCTCTCGCTGAAACGCCTCAATGGGCGTCCAGTGCCCCGAAGGGTGGCGGTGCAGGTGAGAGCCAATCGGCGCGTTGGCTGCCATCGTCGTCGTCGTCGTCGAGGAGCGTGGTGGCGGGCCAATGGGCGCGAGGGCAAGAGAGCGCGAGGACGACGAGGGTGTGGGTGGTGCGAGTGGTGCGCGCTCACGTTCACGTTCACGCTCCCGCTCCCGCTCCCGCTGGTCCCGCTCGGCACGCTCGCTGAGCTCCCTGACACTGACCCTCAACTCGTCATTCTGCTTTGCCAGTCGCTCCACACTGCCCGCCAAGCCCTGTACGACTTGGAGCGTCTTGGCGAGGTGCTCCTCCGTCTTCTTGAGGGCCGTTCCCTGCTCAGCGACGACTGCCTTGCGCACGGCCGTCATACTCGCCTCTACGCGCGCCTCGAGCTTCGCACCGAGGGAGAGCATCGTCTCTTCAAAGTGTGGGGCCAAGACGCGCGTCACGACGTCGATGGCTGTGCGCTGCGCAACGGGCACGATGCCATTGGAGATGGCGCGGGTGAGCTGCGTGTGCACCTCGGGACGGGTGAGGAGCGCATGCAGCTCAGAGGGAAGCGCAGACGTCACGGCAGAGGAGAAGCCCGCGCGGAGCTCGGCGTGTGCTGCGGCAGAGATGGACGACGTCATCTGCGGAGCGAGGGTAGAGGCCAAGTCGTGTGAGAGGGCGCCAGCCACTTCGCTCGCAATGGCAGAGAGGGCCGCGTTGGAGAGGCGGGGCTGTGCGGGCGGGGGCGCGGGTGCGGGCGGTGCAGCAGCAGCAGCCGACGTCGATGCCGCACCCAAAGCAGCCTCCATTGCCTTGGCGACTTTGTCCATTCGGGCGAGAGCCTGCTGCAGCTCGGCTCCGCTTACGCTCGGTGCGAGTGCGGGTGCGGGTGCGGGTGCAGGCGTACGCACAGGCGTAGACGCACCGTCTCCATTCGCACTTGCACGGGCGTGCACACCGGGACTCTCCGCTCCAGAGGGGGACGACCCGTCCGCAGCAGCAGTCGACGCCGTCGTCGATGCGCCCGCGCCAGCACCAGCACCAGCACCAGCCTTGGCAGCCGCCGCCCTGGCTTTCCGTCCTGCACCGCGCGCACCACGTCGGCGTTCCTCGCCGTGTGCACCTGCACGGGGGGTGCTGGGTGCGGCGGGGGCGGCAGCAACGCCCGAGTCGACGGCCGCAGCAGCAGCGCCCTCTTCGACGACGGCCTTCTTCTCGGCGCGAGGTGTGCTCGGCGCTTCGACTTGAGCGTCAGTGGCAGTCGGCGGAGCGTCAGCCTGTGTCGAAGCAGTGCTCGGGTTCGCAGTAGCACCGTCGCCCTGGCTGTCCCCAAAGACGGCATCCAGGTTCAGCGTCTGTGTCTGCGTCTGCGTGCCGTGTGCGTCGCCGTCCTCCTTGACTTGGTTGTCTGTATCTACACCGTCTGCCTCGCGGGGTGGAGCCTGCGCAGTCGAGTCTTGGCCTTGGGGGGCTGCCTCGCTTGGCGTGGCCTTTTCTCCCTCAACGGCTTCGGTGGTAGGCTTCGGCTCAGTCACGTCCTTGCTTGCACCTGCACCTGCACCGGCACCTGCACCCGCTTCTGTAACCTGTGCTGGACCATCGCCTTCGACGACGACATCGACGCTGCTGTCGCCTTGCGCCTCTGCAGAGCCCTCGTCGCCGGCGCCGGGATGCAACGGGAGGTGCACGACGTCGACGCCGCCCCTATGAAGTGCAAAGACAGAGAGGGGCGCCACCGCGCCGCCCTCTTGCGTTTCGTCCGTCTGCGCTACATCGAGCGACAAGCATGCTTTACCACTTGCCAGCGGGTACTCTGTCATGCTCACATCCTCGACGGTGCAAGTCGCTCCCGGCGCACTCCGTGCTCCCCAATGTGCGCGCAGGGAGTTGGCTGCATTAACGCCCTCTGTGGGCGAACGTTGGCCGCTGTCCTCGCTTCGCTGCTGCCGAGAGAAGCGGAAGCGCATGGCAATGAGCGAGGCACGCTGCGAGTTGGCGAGGAGGAGCGTAGCACTGGGTGCGTGGTAGTGTGCAGTCGTCGTGGCGTGCTGACGCTGCTGTTGTGTACTGCCCAATTGCCAGACGCGACGCCAGACGGGGACGTCGCTAATGTCCAGTAGACCGATGAGTGTATTCCCGTCGAAGCCGACGAGGAGCGCCGTGGGGTGGCCGCGCGAGTGCGACGTGGGGTCCTCGACAAGGGCAAAGAGGGAGACGGCGGGGGGAGCGTCGTTGTTCCATATGCCCGTGGGGAGGCGCGGTACATTGTGACACAGGTTCCAGGCGCGCTCGTCGTTGCCGCTGCCCTCTTGCGCGTCGTGCCTGTCGACGAAGTCGTACTGCAACCCGAACCAGGCATTGGGCGCGCTGCGAGTGGCAGGGCTGCTGCCGAGGACGGCGAGGAGGCTGTCGTCGCGCGAAGTCGTCACGCCGAGGTTGGTCCAGTCGGGCGCCGCGCAGGCTGGGAAATGCGAGGCGATGGACGCAGGCACATCTTGGGTGGCGGCTGCTTGGATGCGGCCGCCTTTGCTGCGGATGTGCGCAAAGAGGCGGTTCACGTCGGGGCACACGGTGACACGGTCCGTGTCAGCATCGTCGTCTTCTGCGCCCAGCATAGTCCATGTGCAGGCAAGCGAGTCCGAACTGCGTCGTCCCCACGCAAAGGACAGGACACCACGGGCAAAGTTGACAGTGCCCTTGAACTCGGCCTTGGGTTCCGCGCCACCTTCCGGGTAGGCCACGTTCCAAAAGAGGATGTAGGTCGAGGGGGCATTGGACTCGCCCACGGTGGCGGCTACGGTCCATACGGGGTCGTCGTCGTGGGTGCCGTCGTGGGTG
>RRYC01000391.1:0-18161 GCA_004016185.1 Quambalaria eucalypti
ACTCAAAGGCAAAGTAAGAGTCAAGAAAGGTAGGTATATATGTACATTACGTTTCGGCAACGACGAGCCCGCCCCCCCCCCCCGCACCGCCCGTCGCGGCGCGGCTGGGCTACGACGGTGCATGGGCGTGGGCATGGGCAGCAGCGGGCCCTTGGTCGTCTTTATCCTCGTCCTCCCTCTCTTTGTCGTTCTCCGACCGCCAGACCAGCCGCGGCGGGAAATCGAATGGCAACTGACTGCCCGACGACGGAGAGCCAAAAGATGGGAATGCTCGGCGAGGCAGCAAATATCGGGATTAGGAAAAGAAGGTGAGTGAATGGAATACAAAGTACACTGGTCTGGTCTGGTGGTGGTCAAGAAGCGAGCGGGATGAGTGGCGAACATGAACACGAACGGGAATCGGGGGATCGAGGCAAAGGAGGCCGGGGTGGATCATAAGTACTACACTACACTACCCTGCACCAGCGACTACCGCTCGCGCATCTCCATCTCATTGGTACGCCCTTGCTGCTGCTGCTGCTGCTGCCGAGGGGCCTTTTGTTCCCTCTTGGCACCCTCACCCCCCTCACCGCCCCCCTCACTGCGCTCACCGCGCTCACGGTGCTCTCCGCGCCGACAAGATTCAGGGCAGAAAGAAGGCGGCCATTTGTCACCAACGGGCCAGGCCGATGAACGCCAAGCAGTGCATGGTGCGTGGTGCATGGTGTGGGAATGGCGTCGGTCTTGGTCGTGCTTGGTCTGACTCATTCAATTCGGCTCAGTAAGCGCAACTCGAGAGCAACAAGAAGGAACGAGGGGGGGTGGGGGTTGGGGGCAGTCCTAGTGTGCGGCGCCCCCAGCCGCATCCAGAGCAACTTCCAGCAGATCGAGCTCAGCCCAGAGGACCGCAAGAAGGTCAGCGACAGGATTCGCGTTGGCGGGCACAAGCGCTTCAACATCCCTTGGGCTTACTCGCCGACCTGGGACATCAACGTCTTTGGCGAGCAGGTCGAGGTACAGAACACAACCAACCAGGTCATCATTGTCTGAGGCACCTGTATCACGGCGAAAGTGGCCACGCGGTGATGGCATTTGTCGAAGGGGTCAATTGAAAAGTCATGGCATGGATGTATGCGTGCGTGCGTGCGAGAAGAGTATACAATAGAAGCGAATTTACTGGCAAGATCTAAAGCCCCGCCGTGTGGGTTCAGACTGGCTGGCAGCGTTGAGCTCGTCGTGTGACAAACCGGCGAGCCCGTCGTACAGCGCGTTTCAAGGCTGGCGAACTGTCTTCGGAGTAGCATTGCAGGGTCCCGCTCACACTACCATGTCTCGTTGAGCAGCGGCCGCCGGAAGCGGACGGAATGTAGCCCTGACGCAAAAGGTGTTAGGCAAGTATCTCAGTGTACACTTGATATGGTCGAAAAAAAGGGGAAGTAGCCTCATCCTGTTCACGACGCCGAAGACAGGCCTAGTCAACGAGACGAATCGATGACATTATATGCATGCTATTTCCTGATGCGTATCTGACACACACGCCCCACGCCCCACGCTCCGCGCTCACGAGCAAAAGTAGCTGCCACTGTTGATAGCAAGTACCTGTCCAGTAACGAGGTTGCTCATGCCCGGGTCAGCGAGAAAGACGTAGCTGGGTCCGAGTTCAGCGGGCTGCCCGGGCCTATTATGGATGAGACTGGGTTCTCCGACGGCCCACCCCTCCATGGAGTCGCCCGAGCGCGTAGCGGGCTGCAGCGGCGTAACGACTGGTCCTGGCGCAACGGCATTGACGCGGATCCCAGCCTCCTTGAGCTGGAGTGCGAGCGACCGCGTAAACGAGTCGATGGCGCCCTTTGTCGCGGAGTAGTCGACCATGCCGAGGGAGCCCTTGCGTGCCGTGACGCTGCTCGAGTTGATAATGCTTGCTCCGCGCTTGAGGTGTGGAATCGCGTACTTTGTAAGTGCAAACATGCCCAGGAGGTTGGACCGCACGATGCTCTCCGAGTTCTTGAGGTCTACCTGTGCCCACTCCTTGCACATAATCTGCTTCGACGCGTTATTCACGAGGATGTCGAGCCGTCCCCACTTCTTGAGGTGGTCGTCGACTACATTCTTGCACTGCCCCTCGTCCATCAGGTCCGCGCGAATTAGGTGAATCTCCTTGCTCCCCGTGGGGTTCTTCTTCGCCAGCGCAACAATGTCGTCTGCGTCTTTCTGCTCCTCGGGGAGGTACACGACGGACACGCTTGCGCCCTCGCGCGCAAACATGAGGGAGACGCTCCGTCCAATGCCAGAGTCGCCGCCCGTCACAATGGCCGTCTTGCCCTGGAGCTTGCCCTGGCCCTCGTACTCGACGAGGTAGGGCTTACCCTCGTTGTCCCACTTTTCGATTTGCGTGTGCGAGGCGAGGGGGTCCATGTTGGCGTCTGGAAGGTGAATGCGCGGGAGTGCAGTTGCAGTCGTCATTTAGCGAACTGCATTCATTGACCATCAGCAGTGTGGTGCGTGTGTGCGCGCGCATACACTCACCCAAGCCAGGCAGGTTCTGCTCCTGGTTACCGGGCGCATGGTTGGGGTAGGCAGTGATAACGTCCTTTCCGTCGGGCATGTTGGCGTACGTGCGGTGGTGGGTGGCGCGGGCGCGGTGGTGGTAGTAGTCGATGAAAAGTCGATGTGAAGTGGTGGTGGTGGTGGTGGTGGTGGTGGTGGTGGTGGTGGACCTGGAGGTACTGTGTCGAAGGTGTCGCAGAGGGGATCCCAAGACGGAACGAACGAGGGGCTGCATCTCTTTTTGTATCGTATAGTATTGGATCTTGTGGCGCTTGCTCCACCGCGGGGCTGGGCCAATGATGGATGATATACAGTCAGCACCCTGGAATGTGCACCCGCCAGATGCGACCCGACGTCACGCCCACGCCGACTTGGGGCAATAGCCCCGTCCTTTGTCATCCGCATTCGCGGAGCTTCGGCTGGAAAACACCTATCCACGCACGGCCACCGCGAAACATTCGCACGCTTTCCAGGGTCCTGCTGTCCTGGTTCCGTGGTCTGTGCAGTGCAGTGTGGTGCAGCGCAGTGCCGCTGACGTGGGACGTGGGACGTGGGACGTGGGACGTGGGACAAGGGCCGCCTCGTGGGAAAGAGGAGTCGCTCCATGGACTGACTGCCACTTTTTGCCTCCACTTCTTCTTCGCATGTGCGTCACCAACCGCTATGATGCTTAAGTCCCACGCGGATCCGCGCCTGGCGGGTCCGAGGACGCGTGCGTGCCATGTGCCATGGGCCAACTTTGCTAATCGCTGTCCCATCTGCCTGCTTGCTTTTGCAACAGCAGCTACGCTCTGCGAGCGATTTTCTGGTGCTGCTGGGTTCTGTATTGTACTAGTGGCCCACTCTGCGCTCGTGTGTATTGTATTGTATAAGAAGAGGCAAGGGGCGCCCCCCGCCCACGCCCACGACTGCGCCCGCCAACTGCCTGCGCCGTGTCGCCCTGAATTCCCCAAGCACGACAGGAGTGTCCTGTGCCAAGCAGCTGGAATAAGAACAAGAACATACAATAGCCAAACATTGTGGCCCTGGACGCCCGGACCGGAGGATTTGATTGCCGGGGGCGGGGGGAGCGAGCGAGCGCGGGCCGCCCTGCCTCGTTCGACCAGTCGACTGGGGTCGGGGGCCCACGCGGGCAAGGGCAGGAGCAGAGGAAGAGACACGGGCGAGGTGCCTGGCGCGGCGGGAACATCATCTGCTGCGACTGGATGTACATCGGAGTTGTCGAAACATGCTGCACTTGGTGCGGCCATCAGCACCTCGTCGTCGTTGTCGTCGCCGTAGCCGTCGTGCGCATTGCCTTTCTTGCTTCGCTCGTCCGTCGTTCGGTCGTTTGTACGTCGGGACAACCCACCAGCCAGCATCCAGCATCCAGCATCCAGCATCACCGCAACACCCTCACCCTGCCTTTGCTCCTTCTCCTACCCTTTCGATGCAGCGACGGCGGCAGTCTTCCCACCACCACCAGCCCGCTGATCTGCACATTGACCTTCCACTCGCAGCACAAGAAGCAGACGCCGACGAAGACGACGAAGACGAGGAGAGCTATAGCTACGATCTAGCCTCAGCCGCAGCAGCCGGTACACGCGCCCACAATCGCCCACGCCCACGCCCGCGGAGGCCCAGCGCAAGCTCTTCCAACACCGCCACCACCACCACCACCACCACCCACCGGCATTCATCGAGCAAATCACGCCGCCAGCGCGCCGCCAGCTCGGCTCTGGCCATTCCGCTCCCCATATCACAGTCCCCCGACTCGACCCCCGGTGCCTCGCCCCTTCCGTCGCCACGTGAACCGCACGCCCACACAATGCCATCCTCGGGCCCCGGCGGCGTGGGCGGCCTGCCCAGCTCCAGCTCGCGCCCCTCGTCGCCCATGCTCCTTCCTTCGTTTCTGCTACCCCGCGCCGGTCGCACTCGCATCCCTTCGCGTCTCCTCCTCGTACTCCTCTGCTCCTCACTCCTCTTCTTCTTTGTATTCCTCCTCCCCTCGACGCGCCAGACGGGCCGCGCCGCCGTAGGCTCCCTGGGCGGGTACGCCGGCCAGGCCTGGGAGGCTGCGGGAAACAGCTGGGACAAGTTGCGACCGGGAGCGGGAGGGGGTGCTGGGCTCGCGGCGCCCATTGCTGGTGGAACTGCCTCGGGTGTCGCGCCCAACAAGCCGGCATCAACACTTGGCCCAGCCATCTCGACGGCAGTCCGCAAGCGCCCTACGCTGCATCCAGACCCAACCAAGACGACGCGCTGCTCCCGCTCCTTTGACGGGCGCCGCAGTCCCGTGCAGTACGCCATCATGATCGACGCAGGCAGCACAGGCAGCCGCGTCCACGTCTACCGCTTCAACTACTGTGCGTCGATGCCCGAGCTCGAGGACGAAGTCTTTGAGATGCTGCGCCCGGGCCTCTCCAGCTTCAAGGGCGATCCCAAGAGCGCAGCCGATAGCCTCCGCCCGCTCCTCCAGACGTCCCTGGCGAGTATCCCCCTGGAGCTGCAGCGATGCACACCCATTGCCGTCAAGGCCACGGCGGGACTGCGTCTCCTCGGCGCAGAAGACTCTCGCGCCATTCTCCGCGAGGTGCGTCGCATGATCAGAGACGAGTACCCCTTTCAGTTGGCAGATGGGCGGCAGGGCCTCACAGAGCTCACGCAGTTTGGTAGCGGCGGGCAGAAAAACGCGAGCAGCAGCGTCGCAGGGGCAGCAGCCGACGAGGGCAAGGCCGTGGAGATCATGGAGGGCAAAGACGAGGGCGTCTTTGCGTGGATCACCGTCAACTACCTCTTGGGTCTCATCGGCCCGCCACTCGACGGTGCCCCTGCCAATAGTCAAGCGCACACCGCAGCCGTCATGGACCTCGGCGGGGCTTCGACGCAGATTGTCTTCGAGCCGAGTCACACCTCGGGCGAGCAGGGGATGCGACCAGGAGAACACGTCTACCAGCTGCGCGACTTTGGCGGACGAGACTACACGCTGTATCAGAACTCGTACCTTGGGTACGGCCTCATGCAGGCGCGCAAGAGCATCAACTCCCTCGCAGCCTTTGCGTACAGCTACTCCCATCCCGAGGCGGTGCGCACGGGGGCCCTCTCCAGTGGAACCACGCAGAGTAAAGAGTTGAAGATCCCCAGTCCTTGCTTTGCCGTGGGGAGAGGCAAGGACGTCGAAGTAGAGGTCAAGGGGATTGCCAATAGTGCGGCGGCAGGCTCAGAGGAAAAGGTCAAGGTGGAGTTCATGGGCACCCAGGGAGGCTTCAAGGCTTGCAAGAGGCTCGTCGAGGTCATGATGGACAAGGATGCGTGAGTAGCGAGTGCGGTGCGGTGAATGAGGAGGGGGTGGACTGTCCACTGACACATAATGCACGCGGAGGTACAGTCTACTGACACATAATGCACGCATACATGCACTCATCCTTTACAATGCACAACCCACAACCCCCACCCCCACCCACAGCGTCTGCGCCGCCCCTCCCTGCTCCTTTGCAGGCGTCTACCAGCCCAGCCTAATGAGCACTTTCCGCTCCGGCGCGCCCATCGTCGCCCTCTCCTACTTCTACGACCGCCTTGCCCCCCTCGGGCTCGGCACGGGCAGCAGCGCCACACCATCAGGCTTCACAATCAGCGAGCTCCGGAAGCTAGCAGAAGATGTCTGCTCGCCGCCCTCGACGTGGGGCGCGAGATTCCCCCCGGAGAAGTACCCACTCGCACTCAAGGAACTCGAGGATAGACCCGAGTCCTGCTTGGATTTGACGTACCTCCATTCGTTGCTTTCGTTGGGGTACGAGCTCGAGGATGAGGGCGAGGGCGGTAGCGATAGCTGGCGGGGTAGCGCGAGTAGTAGCGCAGGCACAGCCGCACGGGGAGACCTCCGCATCAGGATAGAGAAGAAGCTCAGCGGGACGGAACTCGGGTGGGCGCTCGGCGCTGCCGTGGGGATGCTTGGTGAGATGGAGGGGTGCCCTGCTAGCGCCACGACGGCAGCGGGAACGCCCAAGGTCGCACGTACAGTGAGGGCCAGGCCTCTGTGAGGCGGGCGGGCGCCTCATGCAATAAAGACTTGTGATGATTGATGTACGGATATGGGCGTGCGCGCAGTAGGCGCTGGCTGGCTGGTTGGCTGAGACGCGAGGATCACGTTGCAAGGCTACGCTACCTTTGAAGAAGTTCAAGTGCAAGTACAAGTACAACAAGATGAACGGAACTGCTGACTGCTCCTTATAACAATACCACCTCCACTCCACTCCACCCCACTCCACTCCACCCCACTCCACTCCTTTCCCTTCTCCCACCCCGCCCCACCCTCAAAACGTATGACAAACCCCCAACCCCCTCTCCCTAACAAACTCCTTCCAATCCACCGCCCGTCCAGTCTCATCCACCTCCTCCCAAAAAGCCCTCAACGCAGCAACATTATCCATAATCGCACGCTCACAGCCAATACTCTCCAGCTGGGAGAGGCAGACGGCGCGCTGGTGCGGTGTGATGGAGACTGTACCGGCTAGGAACCAGACCATTGACATGTCCCAGGTGTCGATGTTTGGTGGGGGCCCGGCCGGGGCGGGGGCGGGGGCGGAGGAGGGGGCGGGGAAGGAGGAGGAAGGGACCCGATGGGCCGAAGCGGGAGAGGGAGAGGGAGCGTGGGCGTGGGCGTGGGCGGGAACAGAAGGGGTGCCACTCCGCACGGAGAGGGGCGTGGGCATGAGCGTGGGCGTGCAAGGCCGAGTCTGCATGTGCGTGTGCGTGTGCGTGTACCGCAGCTGCGCAAGGCGATCCGCACCCATCCCCATGCCCATCCCCGAGGTGCTCCCCCCTGCGCCTGCGCTCCCGCCTGCGCCTTCCTCATCCGTAATCGCCACGACGGCATGAATCCGTATAATCTGCCCAAGCGCAGCCTGTACTTTGGCGGCGAGCGGGCCGAGGCGGTACACGTCCTGATACAATGCAATGAGGATGGCCTGGCGCCACATTTCGTGTAGGGCCATGGCGCGTACGCGTGCTACACCGTCGGTCTTCCCAAAGGGAAGGGCTGGAACGCTGGAGAGAAGGCGCTCCTCGATTGCTTGAGCTGCGGCGTCTGTGTCTGTGTCTGCCTCTGCGTCTGCCTCTGCTGCGCCGCCGCCTGTACCCGTACCCGTACCGACTTGGGCGGCGAGGTCTGTGACTTGCTTGATGCAGGCCATGAGCTCGGTCGAGAGCATCGAAACGAGGCGGAACGTCGCGTGCGGGTTGTGCTCCTCGTCGGCTGCTAGTAGGCCTGGTGTGGGCGGTGCTTCATCCAGGACACTACAGCGTATACCCCTTGGCGAGGCAGCCGCATCCATTATATTTGCCGTGGAGAGAAGGAGAACCATGAAGCCCAGGACTGTGCCAGAGCGATTTGCGACCTTTTGGAGGTAGTGCACGTCGACATTCAGGGAACGAATCGTGTCTTGGATGTCTGGGGCAAGGGCATTGGACTCTTCGGCGCCGAGCATGCAGACGCTTGCGTAGCGGAGGTTGAGGAGCGTGAGGAGCCGCGCAGGGAGGGAGACGGGGTGGGGCTGCGTGCCGCTATTGCCTTGACGCTGCGCCCGCCGAAAGCCCTTGATGGCATATGTGAGCCACGCTCGGGCAATCTTTGCCTCGGAGGACGTCGCGTCGCCAGAGGCAGAGGCAGGGCCCGCCGCGTCGAATGAGCCGCCCCCGCTCCCGCCCCCGCCCTGGTCGAGATGGGCATTTCTATGCGTGAGATACCGCACAAAGCCAGATGGCCGCCGGTTGTTGCTCGATGCAGAGGACGACTCGCGCACAATGAGATCGCGATAAGCAAAGCAGCAGGCGACCATCGACGCCTTGCAAATACTGCTACTGACTGTAATCTCCATGAGGTGATCCATGAGTCCATCGGGGACAGGGCAGGTCAAGGCACGGAGGTAGACTTCGTAGATTGTGCGACAGCGTGCTAGGAGCTCGTCGAGGTCGCTCAGCTGGACGGCGCGGTCGATGGCTGAGTCCGAGGGCTCGGTGCGGCGGCGGCCGGGTGCGGCCCGCGAGGCGGAGCCTGTACGTGGATGTTTTCGTTTTGTTGATCCTCGTAAAGACGGCGGGTCGTGGGCGGCACGGACTGGTGGGATCATCGACTGTGGCGGCTGTGGTAGCGCCGGGGGTGCCGGCGCAGAGGGCGCAATACCAGCCGCTGCAACGCCCGGGCCGACCAAAGCCTCTAGCGGCGGCGGCTGACCCAGGTCTTGCACGCCGCCCTGACCTGTGCTAGTCGCAGTGGACGAGGCCGAGGGACTGAACTGGAGAGCATCCGAGTGCGCCGACTGCTGGTCTGTGAGGCTGGAAATGACGTCGAAAAAGTCGTTAAGCCACGCATCGGCGGGCGGAAGGGGCATCTGCCCCACAAAGGACTGCATCGACGGCGACAAGCCAAGGTCTGCGTCGGTGGGCACCGCGAGGTCATGCTGCTGGCCAAAGGGAGGAGGAGGAGGAGGGGGCGGGGCAGTGAAGGGTGCTGCGGCAGCACCATCGGTGTATGGAGTGGCTGTTGCCGCTGGTGGATTCGTGGGCGGATCGGAGCGGCCGGTCAAGGGACTACTGGTGGACGTTGACGCCGACGAGGCAGCATAGAGTGACGGCGGGGGGCCATCCTGCGTACGCTTGTCGGGACTGAGTGACATTGTATCAAATGGCGGCGAAGTGGAAGACGCAGAGGAGGCAGACGCTGCGGCTCCATGATGGTGCGGCCGACTGCCATCGTGGCCCTGGCCCTGGATCCGCGCGTGTCGTCGCGGCGGAGGGAGCCGACACACCTCGCCGCGACGATGACAGGTAGAACAGGCCTTTGCGTCGCCCTTTCCGGGCCAGAGCTGGAAGTCGGTAGGGCATTTTTTCCGCCTGGCGCGACAGGTGAGGCAACCCTCTTTTGAGCGCTTGTGCTCGCGCCTCTTGCGCCAGGCATGTGCTACGGGTGCGTAGGAGGATCCGCCAGCGGCTGCGGCGGCGGTGACGGAGGTGGCTGCGGCAGCAGCGGCCGTCGTGGGGGCGTGACCATGGGAGCGGTGCATGGGCAGTGCAGTCGAGGCGGGTTGCCGCTAAGCAGTGTTATTCGAATGAATGCGGCGAGGATGTGTATACGTCGGCCATCAATCAACCAGGGTGGTGCAGCAGGGATACCTTGGACGTCGACGTCGACGTCGAAGCTGGCATGACTTTGCAGCAAGCGGTGTGGCGGTGACTGGGGTGTGGCGGTGAGGCGGTGGTGCAAATAAATGTGAGGTGTGGGAGCCAAGATGTCGTGCATTAGCGGTACAGTACAATACTCTACTCCAAACAGCTCCGACGCAGCGATTCGTGGGATTCTGGGTTTTGCCCAGCCATGCTGCACCAAGTACCGCCATGCCATGCCATGCACTAACCACCCGTCCCCCCATGCCTCCGCCAAGAATTCAACTCTGTGCCCGAGCGCTCGGCCCGTCGGTCAACTCGACTCGACTGAACTCAACCCAACTCGGCTCTTTCAACCATTTGCAAATCAGCGGCGATGTAATGTGCAGTGCAGTAGTGGGGAATCACGCCCTCTGGTGCCTTCCAAGTTCCTTATCGCCATCAGCAGGTGAATGAAATGCTCGCATGCCCGCATATGCCCGCATGGCAATGCTCGCTCTCTTCCCTTGTCACCGTTTTCTTCAGCCAAGGCCAGTCTTATTGTACCCCGCAATCAACTCGCAGGCACAGGCACAAGGCACGGGCAGCCAGGCAGAGTACATAGCGTAAAGTCCCTCAGCTAAAGTAAGCCCGCGGCAGGCACGCAACAGCCCCCAAGAGCCCAAGCTGCCATGGGCCCACTTAACGACCCAAGCAGCCACTCAGCCCTGTCCGCCTTGCCTTGCCTGCCTGGCCTGCCAGCCTCCCTGTGCGCACCACGGACGCGTGGCGGAAAGCGAAAAAGTCACCGCGCGTGCACCCGCGAGAGAAATGGCCCGGTGTGAGGAGAGGGATGTGTTGGAACGACAAGGGCTAAAAGATGACGTAATCAATTCTAGGGGTGCGTGTGAACACACAGGGTAAGCCTAGGCTTGGATTCAAATTCGTTCGTATTGGAACAAGAGGCAAAACACAACAACAGGAGAACCATGGTGAAGAGGGAGAGCGAAGGGCTGTTGGAAGGAACGGAGGACGCGTGGCCTGCGTCACGTGATGCGGAGGAACTACCCGGCTCCGAACACGGCCTCGGCTTTGTCGCGGGGCTGTACGCGTGCCGGGTGCCGGGGTGTGGGGTGTGGGTGCAGGGTGCGGGGTGCTGCGACCTTGGTGACTGACATCACCCACAAGTACATACCACCTCCATTCACTGGGCCGCCGAGGAATCACACTGAAGGACACCACTGCGGCGCAGATACCCTAGAGGTGAACAAAACAGACTGTAACCCGTACGGCCGCGATCCCACCATTGCGCTCCCACCTTTGAAAAGCAAGCGCGCTGCTCCACCGCCCTGCCCTGCACTGTTCCACACACTGGTGCTGATGAAATCGCGGCGGCAAGCTCACCGGAAAGAGAGCAGGCAGTGCTATAGCTTGTGGGCGCAGGCGCGGCGAAAGTGAGGCTTCAAGGTAGACGCACTGCGGACAGGCCGTGGCCAGTTGACCCGAGTGCTCTGCGTCGCCGAAAGGTTACAGAGGTGCTGCGGAGGGAGAGCATGGTCATTTCTCTTACGACAACAAAACTGGCTCACTCGAGCAATGTGATTGAATCGGTCGGGAACCTCTGGGCCTAGGAGCTAGCATCACGGTGCGCGGCGGAGGATGGTGCGCGCCGAGGGGGATGCATATATAGGCAACACATCGGCGGTAATCAGGTTGGACGCCGCGAAGGCGGTCATGAGGCATTTGATGGCTTAGCAAGAAGCAGCAGAAATCTGGAATTGACAAAGACACCCACCATTGCGGTGGTACGTGGTGCTCGTACACCCGTGAAGCACAACCCCGCAACGGCGCTAGCAGAACATGACGATGCAAAGGCGAAGAATAGACGGAGTGGTCTCCTCTGTGTGTGTCGTGTGCAAGGGTGTTGCGCTTTAACACCAGCACATTGGGGCTGGTGGCTGCGTCTCGGATCGCGACTGGTCGAAGTCTCCGAAGCCTCTAAGCCACACTGGTCACGACCCGCAGCACCCTCGGACGTGAGCGCTCACAGCTCACACTGTATGACATTGCTTGGGACGGACGTCCATGTACTTATGTCTCAAGTCAGCCTCGGAAGCCGACCCAACACGTCTCCGCCCTTTTTGTGCGGAGTAATCGCCGGCAGCAGACGACTACTATATTGTTCTGCAGTGTTACTGTACGCCCACGACGGACGACGCGCCCAAGTGCAGCGCGGAAACACAACAGCGGGCATTTCCGCACCCTTTGCTTGCGTTGCTTTGCCGCCCTCGCCCCTCTTTCCGTGCGGCTGCCCGACTGCCCGCCTGCCCCCGGCATGTCCACGCAGTTGCTCGAAGTGAACACACACACACACGAACATGCACACGAACACACACACGGACACACACACGGACACACAAACGGACACACAAACGGAAACACAATTTGTTTCCGATTTGGTCCTCTTGCTCTCATCTGACAATTTTTGCATCTGTCCGCCCGCCTGCGCTCAGACCTCCTCTCTCTCTGCGCGCGCCAAATACCCATTGTATCTCGCCGCCTCGCCGCCGCCTCGCCAACGGGACGATAGATCCGTCCTTCTTCAGTCGTCAATTCTCCGCCTCTCCTCTCCCCCCCTCCTCCCCCTCCTCCTCCTCCTCCTCACCACACCGATACCCCTCGGCGCCCGCATACCTCACTCAAGCCGCGCGACTCGGAACGAAATTGGCATTTGTATACTGGTAGCTCAAACGCAGTCGAGTTGGCACGCCCCGCCACAGGTTCACATCGCCCATCGATTTTGCCTTGGCCTCTTCTTGGCTTTCCATCCTCTCCTCTAATCTCAACGCAACGTCGCACCACCGAACCAAGCTTCGAAACCAGTCCCACACAATTGAAGTTCTCGAACACACACACACCATGACTGCCGCCATCACACGCAAGGTCGAGCCAGGCAGGCCGATCCACAAGCCGACGGCATTCGTCAAGTTGTGGCTCCTGTGAGTGGCGCCGAGAGAAGGACGTTCCCGAGTTGGCACGACGTAGCTGACGCGCACTTTCCCTCCCTGCCTTGCGTACCGTCTCATCTAGGCTCTCCTCGATCATCGTCATGTGAGTGCAGGTATTGGGCCTTGGGGTAAATGCCAACCAGATCCAACCCCTGACCAATGCCAATGGCTCTTGCATTGTTCCCCCCTTTTGCGCAGCTGGGACTTTTCCTTTGTGTTCATGCGCCCGCTGTCCCTTAACTCGCTGGGCGGCAAGCTGGCTGGCCTCTGGCCCGGCTACGACTTGTACGAGTTCGTCGACCTCAACTATTCTGCCCTCTACTGGAAGGAGCAGCGCGGCTTCCCCCTCGCCCAGTCGACGCTCAACGTCTTTGAGGACATCTTCAACTTTAGCTACGTCTACTTTGTCTCTCAAAAGGACCCTGCCTACGTCGCCGTCGCACCCGTCTTTGGCCTCATTGGCGTCGTCATGACCTTTAGCAAGACGTGCCTCTACTTCCTCTGCGACTACTACTGCGGCTGGTGTGAGAGTGGCCACAATGACCTCAACACTTGGGTCTTTCTCTACCTCGTGAGTTGCCAGCGCGTGGGCGGGGCGGGCGGGCGGGCGTTCGTGCGCATACATTCAGCGTACACACTTGTCTACACGTTACTAACTCACGTCGCCCACAACCACCACCCCTGCAGATCCCCAATGGCTTCTGGATCATCTGCCCCGGCTATCTGACCTACTACTTTGCGACGGAGATTGCCGCGCTGCTCACGGCCGGCGCGGGTCTGCTCGACTCGCCCTTTGCTGGCGAGGAGTACAAGCTTGCCCGCAAGGAGAAGAAGGCCGCCGCCGCCGCCAAAGCACAGTGATGACGAGGGGCGGAGTGGAATTCTGCGGCGTGCCAGCTGCGTGCGGCACGCTCAAACCCTGCTTTGCTTTCCAGGCCCATAATCGTGCTTTGATTCTGTACTTGTACATCCATTGCGTCCAGCGCGGCCACCCCACACTTCGTGCCATACACTTGCACGCGCGTGCCCATGGGTTGCGGTCCCGGCTTTCCTTGTCAGTCAGTCAGTCCAGACGCCGTCGATCCTTATGCTCCCCTGCTTCAGCCTCAATTAGATACCTCTTGAGTCCATGATGTGACATGAGATGAGAGTTGCAGGTGCATCATCGTAGCGAAGGACACCCAGACGCGAGTCCGCACTGTTTCCCATTGCGCCGCTAGGCCAGATACGACGACTTGAATCAGCTATCCCTCCTCGCCAGGCGTGTCACGTTTCGCTCTCCTCGCCGTGCAATTTTGTGTGGGCAGATGCACACATGCTGTACAGTCCAATGCTGACTGCAGAGTGGGACGGGCGTCTCGTATTCGCACATCGTACACGGTGGAGAAAAGCACCGAAAAGTCTATCGTGGCCGCCCACAGAACTCAGCGGACAATGTGAGCTGACTGCTCAGGCCGTGGCCGCACCTCTTTGCTGCTGCGCCTGTGCCGTCTTCTGCAGGAGTGAGAGGGTGGAAGGTGGTGAACATGGTTGATATCAGCGTGGGCCTGCGCATACTCGATCCACCAACCACACAAAAAAACACCCACCATTTGCATTACCTCAGCAACGACCCTCAGATTATCCTGTTTCCGCTCAATAGTACCCTGCAGTCTCTCCAGATTCTCCCCCACATACTTGACCTTTTCAGCATACATCCCCGTCGCGTCCTTTGTCGATTTCTCGACGTAGTACCCCGTTCCCACATCCACCACTACCTTGTTGACGTCCATGAGTTTACCGGGGACGTACAGGCTGCCCGTGAGGGGGATGAGGGTATCATTTTGCGCTTTTTGGGGCGTAAAGTGTCGGAGGGCTTCGATGCACGCTTTGAAGCGCGCTTGGACGGCGCGGAGCTGCCCGTAGGAGGCGGTGAGGTGCTCCAGCTCTTGGTTGAGCTGTTGCCGGACTTCGAGGAGCTGGCAGGGCGGGAGGGCGGGAGGATGCGCGGGTGATGATGGGGAGGAGCGCCGGCGCCGACGCCGTCAGTCCGCTGGCCTACCGCGTGGACAAGAGGGATCCACCGCAGGAAAGGATACTCACCTCGGGCGGAGAGAGCGAGGTGACGTCGACCTGCTGGCCCTGTGCTTGGGATTGAGTGGCGCTCATGGCCAGGCTGAGGGGTGTGAGACGAGGTGATGAGCTTGCGAGGAGATGAAATGGAAGAAACAAGAAGTGGGAGCTAACTGCTTGTATTGTACTTGGCCAAGTTGGTGCTATTGGACCTTGCGCGCGTGTGCGCCGCGCCAGGTGGAGCCGCCTGCCTGCCGCCTAGTCTATTGTAGTCCACTACGTCGCTCACTGCCTCACCTTTGAATGCTGCAAACCCTCCTGTCATTACCACCACCACCACCACCACCACCACTACGCCACTTCACACACTCAGCATTCATACCATCACTCCCCCCCACCGCCCTGACCGACCATGCCCCCCACGCCGGATGACATCGAGGACGACGTGCCCGTCCCACGCGCCAAGCCCTCGGGGCCATTGAAGGGCGAAAGAGACTACTATTACCTACAGGAGATCAGTCAGATGGTTCGTAGTCGGAGCATGCACCCGAATAATGGCTGGACCGCAATCGATTGACAAAGCCTCTGTCACGCGGAATGCTTGCGCATACACGCTACCCACCCCACCCCACCCCACTCCCTGCCCAACAGATGTTCGTCTTTGGCCACGTCGTCGACCCCAGCATCCAAGTCCTCAAGCTGGTAGAGGACATTGTGCGCCATCAACTCGTACAGATGATCATCCAGGCCCGCAACCTCTCGATCATGCGGCACGCACGCCACCTCTCTGCCGAGGACTTCATCTTTCTCATCCGCTACGACCGTGCCAAGGTCAACCGCCTGCGTACCTACCTCTCATGGAAGGATCTCCGCAAGAATGCAAAGGATGATGGAGGGGGTGCCGCCGGGGATGTTGACATCAACGCCGTGGAAGACGTCGACATGACAAAGGCGCAAAGCGGGGGATTGAGTCGCAAGCTCAAGATCAAGCTTCCTTGGGAGATTAGCACCATCTACTCGGACTACATTGTCCCTGGCGTCTCTTCTGCCCTCGCCATGGAGCAGCAGAATCTCAGCGGCAACGCCGGGGCAAGACCGACGTTGCTTCCGGGCCTGGACCCTGCCATCCCCGCTGAGATGGAAGCCGCCGCTGCCAAAGTCCAGCAACCCGCCGCAGACGAAGAGCTCGACGAGGACGAGCAAGAGGCCATGAAGGAAAGTCTGCTGCGGCTGCGCGAGGCAGACCAGGCGACCCTGCGCATGACGCGAGAAGAGTACGAGCACTACTCCGGGTGTCGAACGGCAAGCTTCACGTTCCGCAAGGGCAAGCAGTTTCGCGATTTCCTGTCGTCTTCGACGTACCTCGATGTCCGCCCCAATGATGACATCGTCGATGTCTTGGGTTTCCTCGCTTACGAGGTCGTCAGGGAGATTACACTCGGGGCAAAGGAGGCTTGGCAGCAGGAAAAGCTCGCCGAGTTGCGGCGCGAGGCACAGGCCCAGTCATTTGGAGAGGAGCAGCAACGGCGGCAGCGGCAGCGGCAAGAGGAACAAAGGCAGTCTTCGGCCACGGCAGGGGCCGACTCGGGCTCGAGCAGCGCAAAGGGAAAGCGCAAGAGGACAGCAGACGGCGAAGCAGAACATGACGATGATGATGACGACGACGACGACGACCAAGACGACGGTGCTGCTGCTGCGGGTGCAAAAGCGGCATCGTCGGGGCCAAAAGGGCGGGGTCGCCCAAATGGTAGTGCAGATCGAGACGAGGGCCGGTCTAGCCCGTCTCATACGCGCAAACGGAAACGGCATTCAGAAGCGGCGTCCGGGTCTGATCATGACGGCGGCGAGGACGCCGCCAATGGCGTCGAGGGCAGCAGCCACGACGATGCACGGGGGCGGACAAAACGGGAAGCAAGTCATAGTCGCAGTCCGAGCCCCCGCCCCCGCCCCGACGCAAAGCCACAGCCTTCCGAGCTAGATCCAGAACTGAGCCGCCTCTATCCCGAGCACAAGACGACGGTAGATCCGGACCAGTACTTGCCTGAGCCGACTGCGCTATGCGGTCTCTTTGGGCTGGCACCGGCGCCAGACCCGGCAGTGGAGGGGCAGGCTCCTGACAAGCCTGCTGCCGAGATTCCCGGCAAGGGTAGCATTCAGGCCAAGGACGGTGCAAAGTTGGCGGAGGAAAGCAGTGCGAAACCGCCTACAACAACGTCGGGCGAGGAAAAGGAGACGCTCCCACCAGGTTCTGAGCAGCCGCAGCGGCAGGCAGATGACCACGATGAAGAAGAAGAGCGCGAGGAACCAGAGACGCCGGATCTCCTCCCGCATCATATTCGCGAGGCGTTTGCGCGGCTGCAGCGCGACAAGACGCGGCCTGCACTGAGCGCGGGAATGGGCGTGGGCGCACCCAATGGCGGGGGGTTGAGGAGGGTGAGGATGTGGGTCATATGATGACGAGCGGGTTGGCGTTGGCGTTGGCGCGGGTCGACCCTTACTACTGTATTTGTACCGTGTACCGAACCTATTCTTGCGCGTATTTCATTGATGACCCGGCGGGCATTTGCCGTGAAAGGCCCTGTACGACGGGAAAAGGGCGATTCACCCTGCCACCTTGGACGTTTGGATATGGTACTCTCCCCTCTGATTATTCTAAGCCTCGAACAGCAACCTCGTCTCGGGGCCGAAACGCTGGCGTCCCCTCCCTCAGCGTGGCCCGTGCGACAGGCGAAGACGTGATTTGCTCTTAGCGCGACGCGAAGGGAGGCGGAAGTGATTGATTGGCCCAAGCACGTCATTTCATTGCCCTGCCTGCCCTGCCTGTCCTCCATCAACTGCTCTCAATCCATTTCAACCGCCTCGCTCCACACCCATGTTTCAATCGAGGGACGAGTATGGTGATGCTGCTGCTGCTGCTGCTGCTGATGATGATGACCGCCGAGCGTCAGCACCGTCCGGCCAGGGCGGAACAAGGCAGCTGCTAGCTACGTAGCTGCTAATCAGGCAAGGGCACGCAAGGCAAGGGCACGCGGGGGGAGATCCTATCCCCACTCTTCTGAATCGGCAGTCACCCCGCCCCCGCCCGAGGCGGCGCGATTCCGATGGCAGGCTGTGTTTGTTGTGTGGTGTGGTATGGGACTTAGTGACTGCACGTGGATGTGATTCAGGCTGAGAGGGCCAATTCGCCAGTGTGTGGTTGCCGCCCTTTCTTCCTTCCTTCCTCCCGCAGCGTTTCGGTTCGAGGTCCTACAGCCCCCTTCCCCACCACTACCAGCATCAAGTCTACCCACACGCATATCCACCCCCCCCCCCCCCCCCCCCCCCACACACAGTATCACCTTAACCCTTTTGTATGGGCGCGTCTGCGACGTGTCCCCCCCCCTCTTGCAGCCCCCACCCCCCATCACCCCCACCCACGTAGCACCATCACCACCACTACCACCTCCCCCCGTCCGC
>RRYC01000392.1:0-64386 GCA_004016185.1 Quambalaria eucalypti
GGGGGGAGAGTGACTGGTGGGGGGGGGGGGGGTGGGGGGGGGGGGGGGCGGCGGCGGGGGGGGGGGGGGGGGGGGGGAGGGGGCGGGGGGGGGGGGGGGGGGGGGGGGGGGGGGGGGGGGGGGGGGGGGGGGGGGGGGGGGGGGGGGGGGAGCGTGTAGCACGGGGGCCCCGTGCACTGGTACAGCTTGCTGCTGAGTCGATTGTGAGTCGGCAATCTCACCGCCTCGTTGGTAGCATTGTATCTTTGGCCGATAAGGTCGCGTGGGCTGCTTTCCACATTTGAGCTCGTCGACGTCGGTGAATTCGCCGTGGCCCTTGCCTGCCACTTGAGACCTACCTAGACGTCTGGGACCTAGAGGTTTGAATCTCCGGTGGCATCCCGATGCAGCCACTGCCCTGCCGAGCAAGTGGTGTCCAATCTCAGCAAGGAAACAGGAAGCGTTCAAAGACCGGCCACGCCAAGCGTGGCAGTGTGGGTGGTCGCAGCGGAAGTAGTCGCAACACCAGGGGTGTTGAACTGTCCACGAGGATTGATAAGCGCGGGTCATCCCGCTCGCGCCCGCGAGTTCCTGCATCCTTATCGCTCGACCTGGACGCGACTAGGGGCCAGACTGCGCGTCGATGGCCCCCCTATCGTCGCCACGTGCGAGTCGGTGCCTGGATGGACGGGACGGGAAGAGGAGAAGACGACGTCTGAGAACTTCATACAACTCGGTGCCGAAAATTGTGTCCCAGACTTTTGTTCGCTGCTCATTCGAGTACATAGAGACGAGTCGTGGTCAGCTCATGTCGTCGAACGATTCTTTTGTCATCAAGTGGACCCCAATGGCGTGATTCCGTGCATTGCAGCCCCGCCAACTTCCGTGTGCTACCTTTGTCCCGACGGAAACAGAGCACGGACCACGAACCGCCGGGGGCAGAGGGTACGGCGAAGGCAAGGGCTTGGCACGCGTGGTGCGCTGAGGCTGCGACGAGTGTAGGGGCGAAGCGAGGGCAAACCTCCGATGAGACACAGGTCGGAGGGTATGGGAAGATGATCGGATAAGCAAGGTCTGGCGTGCTCTCACGCAAGAGAAGAGGATCTCAGTGGGTGCGCGTGCGCAGAGTGGGCGTTGAGTAAAAATGGTGTGCACCGGCCTTGGCGCGACGCCCCGGAGGCTGGTCTGAGATTGCTTGCTTATCAGCTGCATTGCTGAGGAAATGAGGTTTGGGGGGCATTCATTGTGCTGTGAAGCAGCGGCGGAGTTCATCTGGCCGCCGCGAGCTTGTTTGGAGGGCAAGGCGACGAGAGCGCGATAAGCTCGAGGCAGAAGATATTCTCTGCTTCGGGCGCGCGGTGGGTGTGCGAGTAGACACCATCGGCTCGAGCAGTGGCCACACTGCACGCCCGCACGTCCTTCACAACGACGAACGACGACCTTGCCGACTCGCCCGTGCCAAGCCGGAGAAAATAGCGACGCCCAAGGTGGCGAAGGCTATAAGCGAGGTGGCGAGAGCACCGCGCCTCCGTTCCGACGACGGACGAAGGAAGCCCTTGCACGGGTACCAGATCGTGTGCTGCGGGCCTTTTTGCACTAGTGCCTCGGGACAGGCCGCAGAAGATCTTCTGCTTCTTCACGGACCTTGCCACCCGCGGTGCGACAAGCGGACATTCGGAGAGTAAAAAGCAGTCTGAGTGGTGCAGGTCCCGAGTTGGCAATGCAGGGCGACAGTGTCGCGTGGGATGACCCAGCCTGCTGAGGCCAGGCGGGCGTTGATGCGCATGCGATGCGATGCGATGCCGTCCGGGCGCGCCGTCGAGGCGCCACACGAGCGAAAGAATCCCGCGGATGGAGAACTTCGGCGCACTCGCCGAATTTTTCAAGATCGCGGAAGATGCGCCAAAGTGCCTCACTCACCTGCCCCACTGAGCAACGCGCAGGCACGCCCCCGCCGTGCAAAACCCAATTTTGCTGGCCGCTTGCCCTGTTGGTGGGCGCATGCGGTCCGGCCCTGGACTCGCTCCATTATCACGCCATGGTTGCATGAGCCGGTGGACTTTGACCCCGGCGGAAGGCACACCAAGCAGGGCCTTGTGGGTTGTGCGACAACAAGAGGGTTGGGGTTTCAGGGCTTAGAGGTGGGGGAAAAAAATGAAAAATTTGCGAATGTACAGACAAGCGGCTCAACGTGGCAGACGCAGCGTAGCGCCTGCGGCGGCGCCCGGCTCGTCGTCGTCGTCGTCGTCGTGAGGCAGGTTCAAGTTGAGCCGGGTCTTGTTTGCATTTGCCGGCCATTCTGGACTAGTTGGCGATAACGAGTGGCGGAAGGCCCGGCAAAAAAAGAGTTGAGGGCGAAGAGGCTCAGGGCCGCGACTCCGCGCCTCCTTTGCCCTCTCGCTTATGCGAGCCGCCCGTGCAGCAGGGCCGTCCCGCTAGAAGCGGCGCGGATTCGCAGCCTTTCGCCGTTCCCACCGTGGCTCGCGGGCGTGACCAGGGCACTGCAGCAGTGCAGTCTCGTGCAGTCGTGCAGCCGTGCAGCCGTGCAGTCGTGCGGTGATTCCACACGCGGGGCCAGCCAGAGATAGCGGCCAACTAAATTGGCCAGATTGGCTGAAGAGCAACTACAGTACCAGCGGAGACGAACAGAGCAGGTGGCCACGGGGCACACGAGTGCAGAGGCGCGGGCTGCACGTCTTGTTCCATCCAGACTGTGTGCGTACCCACTGCGTACGAATCCGGCTCCAGCCCTCTTTTCCTTTGCAGCAGCAACGACGGCAGCGTCGCTCTGACGCCGTCCTAGCCAATTGCGATTCTGGACGTCGCTTGCTCACGACGAGTCCAATCGCTCGCCATCTCAATTACACTGCGCCTGGACCGAGGTCCCGCCTACGCCACGCCTAACGCCCGCGTCTGAACTGGACTGAACTGGACTGAACTGATACACCCACCCACTCATCCCAGCCCTCGTCTGCTTCCGCCCGCCGCGTCTGCTTCAGTCACTCTCAGCCTGGCCCTCGCCGTCCGTCGTCCGCTTATAACCCAGTGTCCGTCTCTCCCTCCATCGGTCAGCTTTGCTCGCAATCCCCATTCATCCGCGTTCCCACTTCATTCATACCTTTCCCTTCCCTATCCACATCCCGCCCTCTTCCTCAGGCTCCCGCGTACATCGCGTACTGCCTCTCCCTTTCGTCTCTTATTACCCCCTCTTTTTGTCCCCGTCTATCCTTACTTTGTGTTACGTAGAGACAAAATGAGTGAGTAGATCTTAGCTGGCCGCGACACCCCTGGCTCTCGCTTCACGCTGACGCAATGTTCGTCGCGCCTTCGCTCGATTTCCCCTCCTTCCCGTCTGTAGGCGCAACCAACGCCCTCGACCATCTCGACGCAGCCATTGGCGAGTCTGCCGCCGATGAGCACCGTATCGAAACCAAGGCAGCCGGAGTCCCCGACAATGTGCACCCCATGGCCCACGTAGAGCACGGACACACTCTCGAAAAGGCTCAGATCACCGAGGACGAGTACGGCAACGTCTTCCCTACCGACGAGGAGCTCAGCACCCTCAGGCGTGTCCCCGAGCGCATCCCCTGGACCGCTTGGACCATTGCCTTCTGTGAGCTTGCAGAGCGATTCTCCTACTACGGTTCCGTCCAGGTATTCCAGAACTTCATCCAGTACCCGCGTCCGGGCAACCCCGTCCACCGCAGCGGTGCCGCCAAGGACCTCTCTCAGTCCGGTGCGCTCGACCAAGGTCAGCAGGCTGCCACCGGTCTCACCACTTTCAACAGCTTTTGGGTCTACGTTACCCCCTTGATTGGTGCCTACCTTGCCGACGCTCACCTCGGCCGCTTCAAGACCATCTGCCTGGCCGTCGCCATCGCTACCGTTGGCCACGTCCTCCTCGTCGGATCCGCCGCCCCCAGCATGCTCGACAACAGCAACGGCGCCATGGGTCTCTTCATCGTTGCCATCATCATCATGGGCATCGGTACCGGTTTCTTCAAGCCCAACGTCTCGACGCTCATTGCCGAGCAGGTCAAGGGACAACGCACCACCGTCAAGCAGCTCGCGTCGGGTGAGCGCGTCATCGTCGACCCCACCTTGACCATTGCTCGTCTCTTCATGTACTTCTACGCCGCCATCAACATTGGTGCCATTGTTGGTCAAGTGGGCATGGTGTACGCCGAGAAGCGCGTCGGCTTCTGGCTGGCCTACCTCCTCCCCACCATCGTCTTCCTCCTCTGTGTCCCCGTCCTCGTCGTCTGCGGCAAGTTCTACAACAAGACGCCCCCCTCTGGCTCTGTTCTCTCCGAGGCATGCAAGTTCCTTCGCTTCGCTGCCAAGGGCAAGATCTCGCTCAACCCTTCCAAGACGGTCAAGAACCTTACCTCGGCCGACTTCTGGGAGAATGCCAAGCCATCCAAGCAGACTGGTGCCCTCCCCGTCTGGATGACCTTTGACGACCACTGGGTCGACGAGCTCCGCCGTGCCGTCAAGGCTTGCCAGGTCTTCGTCTTCTTCCCCGTCTACTGGCTTTGCTACAACCAGATCAACAACAATCTGACCTCGCAGGCTGCTACCATGGACCTCGGCGGCGTCCCCAACGACTTGATCTCCAACCTCGACCCCCTCTTCATTCTCATCTTTGTCCCCATCCTCGACCTCTTCGTCTACCCGATGTTCCGCCGCGCCGGCATCAACTTCTCGCCGCTGAAGCGTATCACTGCCGGCTTCTTCACCGCCTCGTTTGCCATGGTCTGGGCAGCCGTTGTCCAGGCATACATCTACAAGAAGTCGCCCTGTGGCAACCAGGCTGGCTCTTGCGAGGACCCCGACACTGGCGACACCATTGCCGCTCCCCTCAATGTGTGGATCCAGTCTGGCTCTTACATCCTCATTGCCCTCAGTGAGATCTTTGCTTCGATTACTGGTCTCGAGTACGCCTTTACCAAGGCCCCCAAGAGCATGAAGAGTATCGTCATGTCGCTCTTCCTCTTCACGACGGCCATCTCGAACGCCATTGGTGAGGCATTCATCTCTCTTGCCGAGGACCCTCACCTCATCTGGAACTACGGTGTCTTTGCCGTTGCCTCGTTCATTGCTGGCATCTTCTTCTGGATTGCCTTCCGCAAGCTCGACCAAGAAGAGGACTCGCTCAACGCCATCGACGAGGCACGAAGCCGCACCGTGGCTCAGCCTCCTGCTGGCAGCTCGAACGCCGCCTCGGAGGACTTTGAGAAGCACTAAGGGTGCCTCGCACGCACGACAGATGGGTGTGCACCGCCGCGTGCCACTCGTCTACGACTCCCGGTGATTGATGACTCCCACACTCTCCCACGTCACGATGAGCACAGACTATGTTGCAATGTTCTCGGTTCACGTTTTCCTGCTCCCGCATGTTTCCCCCACCTTGTACTCTCAGTGTCTTTCCTGCCCCCCCTGCCGCCGGCGCAGCCGCGCTTTTGCTCGCTCCTGTGGTTGACCGTGTACACCGACCGATCCCTGATACCAGCCAGCGAATTGCGCGCGCCCGCACGCTTCCTTTCTTGCACCTCTGCTCTCTCAAAAGATTTGCTACGACCAGCATCGGTCTTGCGATTTCAGACATATGCCGAGTGTGAGGCTGTTTCCGCATGAAGCCTGGGATACAGTGGAGATGGGTGCTTGTCACGGCTGCCCTCCAACTTCTTCAAAAGTACAACTTGCCGACGTCGCTGTCGGACGTCGCTGTTCATCTGGGGTTTGCTCTTGAGCAACATCAACCTTGTTATCACCTATCCTCATCACAATACAGGTTTGGACTTCTCAATGCATTCCATGGCTCAATCTCAACGCCCGGCCGCTGCACGGTTCCATGGCCTTGGTGGGACAGTGGCAGTGCTGGCGGGCGTTCCTTTGGCGTAGCGTGGCGTGGCCTGTCCGCGTCTGCGTGCGTCTGCCTCTGCGTCTGCCTTTTTGCCTCAAGTGGAGTCGACGCATCGGCACCCGCAACCCGCAACCCGCACCCGCACCCGCACCCGCACCCGCACCCGCACCCGCACCGCCCGCGTGGTGGCCGCGCCGCGGTCAGATGCACAGATGGTCCGCCCTGACGCCGCCGAGCGCTTGTGTGCTGTGCGAGGATCACTTCCGACGTTGTCCTGTTCCCACCCTACACATACAACTACATACATTACTACCTACAGACTACCTACAGGATCTCTTGACAGTCACATCGACCGCTCTCTTCTTCTGCCTCCTCATCATTGCAGCTTTCTCAGCCACATACCCAGCCGCATCAGCCTTGCCGGCGCGCTAACACCCTGCAGGCCCCTGAGAGCTTACCCTATTCCCTCGTGCCATCCGAAGCTAATCTTTGCTTCGGTCAATCGGAGCTTCACCCTCTAGCTCAGGTTATTCCGCACATCACCCCTTGTCACCTCGACACTCGCGCCAATCACAACAACTCGCCGCCATGCCAACATCATCTACCATCTCGTCTTCCTCCAAGTCCAAGATCAAATCTTCCCTCCCCTCGTCGCAATACAAGATCCTGACAGCCACCGTAGCCAGAGTATATGCCGCTCTCAGCGATGGTTCCTGGGCATACACTGGAATCGAAGGCGGTCTTGCCTTTGTCAGGCTCCTCAATATGCCAGAAAAGGGCGCCTGTGGGTTCAGAGTCGTAGACCTCAAGGGCACGCGCGGCGTCATTTGGGATCATGACATCTACGAGGGGATGCAGTACAATCAGGATCGCACCTTTTTTCACACGTTTGAAGGCGACGAGTACATGATTGGATTCTCCTTTGCAGACGAGGGGGAAGCTGGCGAGTTTTACAAGAAGGTCAATGCCAGGGGAAAATATGGTAAGTCGTGTGGAAAAACGCGCTCCTGGCCCTGCCATCCACTAACCCTGCCATCCTTTTGCTTGCCATACACACAGCCAAATCCTCGTCCAAATCCTCGTCCTCTGCCCCTGCCGCATCCTCGTCTGGAACCACAAAGAAGAAGAAGGGCAAGGGCGGCATCGACAAGTCAATGATCTCCTCGCCCTCTGGGTTCCAGCACGTGGCGCACATGGGCTACTCGACGGAGAAGGGCTTCTCGTCGAACAACGTCGACCCGACTTGGGCCTCGCTTCTTGACCAACTGACGAGCATGGGCGTCAGTCAAAAGGATATTCAAAAGAATGAAAAGTTCATCAAAGACTTTGTGGGATCGCGCGGCGGGCCGGCTGCCGCACCGGCAAAGCAGCAGGCACCCCCAGCTCCACCAGCTCCAAAGGCCAAAAAGGTACCACCTCCAGCACCACCCAGCCGAGGGCCTACCTCTGCGCGCAAGCAACCCCCACCGCCGCCTGCACCACGAAGTCGCCCTGGCGGTAGTGCCGCGCCCCCACCACCACCTCCCCCAGCGAGAGCACCGGCGGGTCCGGCAGCTGCCGCCGTCCCGCCTCCTCCACCACCACCTCCTGCTCGTCCGACTGCCGCTGCCCCGTCTGCAGCCGCTCCACCGCCACCGCCCCCACCACCTGCACGCGGAGGGGCAGCTAGTAGTGCTGCTTCCCCACCACCACCCCCGCCTCCTCCCGCACGAGGAGGCGCAGCTGCTCCACCGCCGCCACCCCCTCCCCCACCAGCCGCCGGTGGCAGTGCCGCCGCCCCTCCTCCACCGCCTCCGCCCCCTCCAGCAGCAGGTGCCGCTCCAGCCGATCTTCCGCCTCCTCAGCAAGGTCGCGGTGCCCTGCTGGCCAGCATCCAAGGTGCGGGTATCCATCAGCTGAAGAAGACGGACCCCAATGCGAGCCCTTCCGTCGGCACGCCTACAAGGGGGGCGGCGGCGCACCACGACGACTCGCACGGTGCAGCGGCAGGTGGAGGAGATGCAGCGGCAGGCGGCGGCGATTTGGCCAGTGCCCTCGCAGCGGCTTTGAGTCAGCGCAAGGGGAATATGGGAGACAGCGACGACGAGGACGACAGCGAGGAAGAGTGGTAGGCGCGCAAAGGGGAGGGGGGGGGCAGTCGAGGCGAGAAGCTTCCTTGTACAATTTTGCATTGCTTTGCCTAGAAATACATGTTGAGACTGCACACAACACAGTCGTTTTTACATCCACTGCCGCCGCTACGCTCTCTCAATCTGTGACCTGCAGCCATCCTCGTACAATCAAGCCCTCGACTTCTGTCCTTCTAACGCGCATCCTCTCCCCTCTACGGAGGTTGAGCGTCCCCATCTCCGTCATGATATCCCTCGCGTCGCGCGTAGCCACTACGGTCACCATGAGCTCATCCGGCGGCCTAAAGTCTAGGTAATTTGCACTGGAGTTGACCCCCGCAGAGGCTGCGCCCGCGCCGAGGCAGAGAGGCGACGCGACGTCCAAGATGTCGAGGAATTCAGCCTTGTATGCTGTGACGAGTGCTGCGTAATTACGGAGCCAGGAGAGCTCGCTCGGGGAGAGCTTTGAGCGGAGGTCCGATCCTCCTGTCCCCCCGGCGGACTGAACCGGGGGAGCTCCCGCCGTGCTTGCGTTCCCCTGAGCCGCGTGTTCCCCGCCTCCGCCCCCGCCCTCGGACTCCTCCAACACCAGTGCGATACTCCCCGCGCGGTCCCACAACCTCGCCTTGAGGAACTGGATTCGGTGTTCGTGATACGCCAAGAGACAGCGTTTATTCCGCTGTGCTGCGAGGTGGTGCGTGAGGAGCTGCGCGGCGAGTTGCGGGTCGCGCTCGGCTGCTTCCGAGGCGAAGGCTGGGCCGCCGGGGATGGTACTGATTAGGGAGTCGATTTCGTCTTGGAGTTGGCGGGTTTCGAGGAGGGTGAGGCGGACGAATTCCTCGCTGAAGTTGGTGGGTGGGTGGGGAGATGGTGAGGTAGGGGAATTGGATTGGATTGGATTAGAAGGGGAGGCGGCGACTTGGGTCAGCTCAGTTGTGTGGTGCGGGATGCCGGCGTCGCGGCGTCGCAGCGCTATGTAAGTACGGCACAGCACGTCACGCACTTGTAAGGCTTCAGCGAGCCCGTAGCATCTACGTTGCGCGCCTCGAGGATGAGCTTGAGCGCCTGGTCGCCTAACATTGGTTGGGTGTGGGAAGTGGGAGTGGTTCCTTCTCCTATGGGGCGTGAAAGTAGCGGTTTGGGAGGGAGGAAAGGTCGGTGACTGTCGGTGCAGTCGAGTTGATTCACTTCTGTACTGCTCTGTGCAAGACGGAGACGGAGAGAGAGAGAGGCGCGTCGCGTCGAGGCGGCCCAGACAAAGAAGCGCGACGCGACGGGGAGCAGAGGTGGGTTGGGGTGGCGTGGGGAAAGCGGACCAACAACAGTGCACGACACTCGGGCGTCTCTTCATTCAAGTCGGGTACGACGATACACTGGTCCAGTGACGTTCTATCCATTCCACCAAAACAATCGTCCTGATCTCGATCGACCACCTCAAAATGCCACCACAACAGGGCGCAGCGGCAGACCATTCCGTCTCCAAGTGGGCATGCAACGCCACAGAGGCCCTCACATTGCGCCTCGTGGGCGTCCCTCCCGTGGGAGACGCATCCGCAGACGACAAGGATGCCGTAGTCGAGTACTCGCCGGAATTCACATACCAAATCGGCTTTGGCCAAGAAGAAACCATCTACGGCTACTCGGACCTCCGCATCTCCCTGTCTTTTACCGCGGACTCGCTGTACCCGCTCCTTGCACTCAACTTTAGCGAGGTCAACGAGTCGACGTCTGCCAAGATTGATGATGTCCCAGCTATACTGGCAGAGTATCTCCCCGCGGAAGATTACACGACGGATCCCGAGGAGTTTGCTCGTCGCTTGCGGGAGGGGGACAGCGTGGGGCAGTTTGTCCCATTGGGGGAAAAGGTCGCAGAGTACTCGCGTCCTATTGCTGCCGGTGGCGCTGTCAACGGCAAGGGCAAGGGCAAGAGGAGCGCACCGGGGTCTTCCGCTGCTGTGGGCAGCTCCTCCTCCTCGGCATCGACATCGAAATCGACGTCAGCGCAGGGCGAGGCTGGGCACTTCGAGATTTACAGGAGCACCTGGGAGACGCCTGGCTGGCGTGAGTTCCATCGCCGTATGCAGATCTTTGCGCTGCTGTACATTGAAGGCGCGAGCTACATTCACGAAGACGAGCAGAATTGGGAGTGGTTGACAATTTGGCAGAAGTGGCAGGACAGATCAGGGCGGCAGAGGTATACCTTTGTGGGGTACACTAGGTGAGTCGTCGGGAGAGTGCAGCAAGCGCCGCCAGCCAGGACGATCACCGACTGACTGAATGCTGCTTGTCGCGCATCACATCGGCATCACAACAGTCTCTACCGCTTCTGGCACTATCCCTCTTCGTCTCGTCTGCGCCTCTCCCAGATGATGATCCTTCCGCCCTACCACAAGCAGTCGCATGGCACGCGCCTGTATGCCCAGGTGTATGCCCAGGCCCTGGCGGATGCCGCCGTGACAGAACTGACGATCGAAGACCCCAACGAGGCATTTGACAGGCTGAGAGATACGGCGGATCTCAAGATGCTTTTGCAGCCGGGAGGGATCATCGAGGAGATGAAAAAGGAAAAGATTGGTGGTCAAGGTAGCGAGGCAGATGCTTTGCCGGGGATTCATGCGCCTCTGGATAGGCAAAGGTCAGAGCGATGGAGGCACAAGGCCAAGTTGGCTAAGCGGCAGTGGAATCGTCTCGTCGAGGTGCGTTGACGTCAACGTCAAGGGTCGAAGCGAGTGCGTGAGGCCATTTTCAGAGTCTGACGGCTTACGACGTCGATTCTGCACCTCACTATCCCCCACTTCTCCCGCCGCAGATGATCCAATTGATGGAACTGGATCCCGCGGATGAGGCGGCTATCAAGGCCTTCAGGCTACAGGTCAAGGCAAGACTGTACCGCTTCAACAAGGTGCGTAGCATCAAGGGCTGGGATATTGCCTGTTGGCGTTCGTTCTGACACTTGACACTGACACTCCCCGCCAACGCCTTGGCTGCCCTCACACGCAGGATGTGCTTGTCCAGATGGACGTCGCAGAAAGACGCGTCAAGCTACAAGAGACGTACGAGAATCTCCTAGATGGAGAGTACGGGGATTTGGTTGGCGTGGATGTGGAGCCGTTCCTCGATGGACCAGAGGGTGCAGAGGCCGCCGGCGCAGCCAATGGAGGGGGCTCATTTGGGGGATTCGGCGCCATGTTTGGGTTTGGGGGTAGTGCCGCGGGGCCCAGTGCTGCCAAGAAGCCGAGGATCTAGATGGGTGGACATGGACTGTCGTCAGATGTTTGTGCGTGCTCCCTCGGCGTCCATGAGTACAGCGCTTCAGATGCGAGCAATCCCAGATCTTCGTCACACCGAGATTCGAAAGCGATTGTGCCCCCGGACCCATTCTTTGCTCATCTAGCTTCGCCTGCACGAAGGTTTTCGCTACATGTTGTAGCTGTCCTTTCGATATGCTGGTGATATGGCGTCACATCTCCGGCGGTCATCCATAAGATCCATAAGAGGTGCTATGATTGCAGTACGCTTCTACCCTTGCTACCTAACAATTAACGTATTCACCTTGCCATTACCTGACTCCCCGCCATGACCTGCCCTCCTATTCGCACTGCAGTGCGAACCACCCCACTTCACACAGACTTGCCCCCCTTTGCGCCCTTTGCTGCCCCGCTGGAAGCCTCCTTGGCGCTCGTCTGTGCGACTTTGGCCGCTGCGGCTGCTCCACCCGTGGCAGCGAGGGGCTGTATCGGCTTGGCCCAGCCGAAGCGGACCATGAGTTTCTGGATGAGAGGTCAAGCATGGAGAGGGTTGTGACAGTCAGCGATATGAGCCATTGAGTCCCGTCGGCGGGACCCGGCGCGTACTCACGACGAAGCTGGGTGTGATTGCGCCCGTACCCATCACACGGAAGGGCAGGAGCAGCGTCTTGTGGATGGTGTATGCGAGGGCTGCCTCTGCCCAGAGGGAGCTGGAGAAGCCCGACGAGGACGAGGATGACGCCGGTGCAGAAGGACCAGCGGGCTGAGGCACGCCCGTGGCGAGCTGCTTGGCTGCCTGGCGAGCGGCCACCTCGTTGTTCGCGCCATTCCCGTTTGCGCCTGCGCCCACACCCACTACATCGACGATGGCGGGCGCCTGATCGCCCAGTGGCCATTTAGCGACTTCTTCATCCGTTGCTGTGCGCTCGCCCAGCCCGATGAACTCCCGCACGCGGGCTTCCACCTCCCGGATGTAGTCTGCGCCAAACCAGTGGATCACGCCCCACGTCAGGGAAAAGTCCACGAGGGACCACAGGTTGTACACGCCAAACGCCCACCAGCCGTACCGCTTCCAGAGGAAACGCATGCGTTGTCGGAATCCCGGCTTTGCTTCTTCTTCTTCTTCTTGGGCTTCGTGAGAGCTGGAGGATTGATCCTGCCGACGACGATCTTCCGACGCTTTGGAGGCGGGCGCCGTTGAGTATTGCCGGGGCGAGAGGGCCCATCCCTGCCTTGCCGGGGACGAGGGCTGCCTCAAGGTAGCCCATGCGCGGGAGGCGGGGCGTCTCGAGGCGAGGGTGGCTACACTGCGGTGAGACCCCTCTGCTGTTTGCGGAAGCGCAAGTGGACGTGTTCCGTAGCCGGATAGCGCGAGAGAGCAGGCGGGATGAGGAGCCACCAAGAGGTGATTCCGTCCCGGAAGCTTTAGCGAGGCGACGGCCTGCCTTGCCAGGGAAGTGGACATGGTCGCGTTGGTGGACAAGCAAAAGGAAAGGAAGACGAGTTGGATGGGAATATTCCCAGAGAAAGCTCTGGATCAAAACGCAGCGCGGGGGTGGGGGGAAGGAAGTGTGGGAAACCGGAGGCGACCCCCCCAATTCCGTCGCACGTCAATGATCCAACCCCCCCCCCCCCCGGAATGACCCAACCCCATTGGCTCGAAGTGCACGGCTGCTGTGCCGTTGCTGTGCCTTCCCTCGTGCGCTCCAAGAAGGCTCAGCTTCTCTTCCAGGCGAGGCGAGAAGGAGTGGAGAGTCGCGGCCACGGCCAAAAAGGGGCGCGCGCTCACACGCCCCTCTCCGTTCCGGCGTGAGTGAGAGATTCCCACCCCACCAAGACGATGGCGGAAGGCTCTCACTCACTTTCGTTGATTTCAAGGACAAGGAGGGAATGGACCAGTGATCACAAAGCCGCCACGCACCGCCGCCACGCAAAGGCTAACAAATCCATTTCTCAAGAGGGCGAAGAATAAATCAGGGGACCGACACGAAACGCGACGCGCGCGGAAAGGAGAGTGGTGGCGCGGGCGGCGCAGGCGTTAGCATTGTAGCCAACCAGGGCTCACAAGGCAAGCTTGGTTGGCTAGGGGGGGTATTCTGGGAAAGGGCATTGACGTTGGCGTTGGCGTTGAGCGTTGGACCGCATATACACACGAGACCGCCGATGTTCTCGACGGGAAGAAATTCAGACTCAAAGCTTCGTCTCCCTTTTGGCGGCGTCCTGGTCTGCACCGACTTGCTCTTCACCTGTGGCCGCTTCCGGAGTGGCAGCAGGCACTGCAGCCGTCGCTGCACCGTCGGAGGTCGACGCTGACTGCGCAGCCCCCGCCTGTGAAGACTTGGCGCCGCCAGCTCGGGCATGAATCCAATCAATGATGGTGTGGGCAAACTGCAAGGGCGCATCAAGGGCAAGGCAGGTCTAATCAGCATATATGCTGGCCGAGGCAGAGCAGCATTGATGCGACTCACCTGGGACTTGACATCGTCAATCTCAAACATCATCTCATGGCGGCCTTCGGGGAAGCCCTTGAACTCAACATCTCGAGCACCATTGGCCTTGAGATTCTCAACCAGCTGTTGAGAGCCCTTTGGGTCGGTCACGTTGTCGTCTTCCCCGTGGGCGATGAGCAGAGGCAGCTCAGCTGGCCAATATTTGTACTCGTCGGAAACAATCTTGGGTCCTCCAGTGAGTGGACCCCATGCCGATTTTGCATGCACCCATCCATTGATGAGCGGGTCTTTCTTCCAGGCTTCCTGGACCGCAACGTCGCGCGTCAGGTCTTGAGCTCGAAGGGGCGCAGGGTATTTGAGGTTGGGGAAGAACCTCAACAAGGTCGGCGCTAGGGCGGTAATCAGGCCTGGTGGAGGCTGGCGGTAGGAAGGCGCAAGAAGCAAGCGCGGGTCAGCCGGTGTACTCTCGTTGTAATCCCGAGGCGCACCACTACTAACTTTGGTCAGGGTCAGCCAAGGGGAACTGCAGACGACTCCGGAGACTTGTTCACGGAGCACTGCAAGCGACTTGGCCTCGTCCGAGGTTGGGTGACGGGTGAAGAGACCCGCAGAGATGCCTCCGCCCTAGCGACGGGTTCGGAGTGGGAGGAGGCTGGTGTCAGATTGGGGGCAGGCCACGCGCACACCCTCCGTCAGTAGCTCACCATGCTATGGCCAAGCAAGAAGAGGCTGATCTTCCCGTTGCCATACTTCTCGTCGAGCCAGGTCCGCTGCTCTGCGACGACGGCCTTGGCGTCCTGGAATTGCTGAGGCCACGTGGTGTTGCTGTAGTGCGACTTCCAGCCTCCTTGCGCCTTCATGGCCGTCTGACCGAACCCCCTCTGATCAAAGGCAATGACCTCGATGCCCCTGGCAGCAAAGAGCGGAAAGGTCTCATTATAGCGGTCAATGTATTCGATGAAGCCGTGCACAAACACGACGCTTGCTTCGACGGGCACCGAAGGAGGAGGGTGAAACCGCTTGAAGTGGAGGTCGAGTCCGTCGTACGAACGAATGGTACCAGACGACGTGGTGCCCGCGACCTCGGGAGGCACAGGGATCGAGAGGGGAGCAGAGGAGGACATGGTGAGCTCTTGGAATGGGGTTTCGCTTCAATACCAGAGGAATCTCGCGGTCTTGGGAGAGTCAAATCTGGAGCATGGTGTCACCATGGCGGGGGGCAGGAGCCAGCGAAGGTGGTCCGTGAGGCGCACGTTGACGTGGTCACGTGACGCGATGGAGGCCATTCCATTGTGTTGGACACGCGACGCCAAACACGCACACGAGCTTGGGACGGAAAGGGAGCCGTAAGAAAACGCGAAGTTTCCTTGACGATGAGTCCATAGGTTCAAATGCAACACTCGCAACAAGCCGCAACAAGCCGCGACGACACGCAACAAGCCGCGACGACACGCAACAAGCCGCGACGACACGCAACAATGTCAGCTACGCCTGCGTCAGCATCGTCCTCGTCGCATCCCACGACGTCGACGGAGTACCAGATCCCCTCGCCGCCCTCCCACCCCGTCTCGGCCATTGCCTTTCATCCGTACTCGACAAGCAGTCCACTCAACCGTCAGGTCCTCGTTTCTTCGTGGGACTCGACAGTACGACTCTACCAGCTCCCGGAAGCAGATGGCTCCGATGGACAGCAGAAGGCTCAGGCGGTGAAAGAGCTGCACAGCTTCAAGCATGAGGCGCCGGTGTTGGATGTATGCTGGATCAATGACACGCTCGCTGCGAGCGGCGGCATCGATCGTAGAGTCAGGATGTGAGTCGGTGATGCTTCTCAACTTTCCGCTTTCCGTACCTGCGGCATGACTGACGCACAACTCTGTTTCCCCCCCTTTTGACTTGCAGATTGAACCTCTCCACCGGTCAAGCGACCATTATCGGCAAACACGCATCAGCCATCTCGCGCGTGCGGTACGAGCCCTCTACGAATCTGTTACTCACAGCTTCGTGGGACCGCACACTACAGCTATGGGATCCGCTAGGCGACCAGCCTAAACACTTGAAGACGCTACCGCAGCCGGACAAGGTCCTCGCCATGGATGTCTCTCCGCCGTTCCCGTCCAGCCCGCTTGTCAAGGCGGACGCAAAGAAGAGGGCCGCAGTGGCAATGACGGGTCGGCAGGTGCGCATCTACGATCTCGAGGAGCTGCGGAGGAAAGTGGACGAACAGCCGCAAGATGGCTCCGGTGCCAACGAGGAGTGGGAGGCAGAGCAAAGTCGGGAGAGTTCCCTCAAGTACATGATCAGAGACCTGCGGTGTAGTCCGGATGGCATCGGTGCGTACAGCCTCGCCAGAGTGCCGGTCTGCGACGGAAAGATCAATTCACTAACTCAGCGCACCTCATCCTTGCATCGTACCAATACCGCCTGCTTGCCGTCATCTCCTCGCAGGCTATACGAGTGCTTCAGTGGAAGGCAGGGTATCCGTGGATTTCTTTGATCCATCGGACGAGTCGCAGGCAAAGAAGTACGCATTCAAATGCCATCGCATCGTCGTAGACGGCGTCGACACCGTCTATCCTGTGAATGCGATTGGCTACAACCCAATGTGAGTGGGCGGGTGGGCGCTTCGGGCATTGCCCCTGGATGCGATGCGCGTTCTAATGGCTGACATCCAACTTCGTCCTCACCTTGAACCCTCCACTCCACCAGCCACGGAACCTTCTTCTCCCTGGGCGGCGACGCCAACTTCTACTTCTGGGATCCCTACCTCAAGAAGCGCATCCGTGCTCTCTCGCAGTACCCCACACCTCTCACAACGGCCGGCTTCTCCTCGGACGGGAGCACCGTCCTCGTCGCAAGTGGCGGCGAGAACATCGAGGAGAAGCCCTCTGTCGAGGATGCACGTCGGGCCGGGTCAAACGTCAGGGCGGATGAGCTGAATGGCGAGGTTGGGGGTCTGCAAAAGGGGGGAGAGGGCAAAGTCGTCTTGTGGGTTCGAGAGCGCGCGGGCGAGGAGAGCAAGCCCAAGCCTCCCAAGGCTTGAGCGGGGGCGTCGGCGTCAAGCTGTATCAGACGTCAGTCTCCGTTTGAACTTCAGATTTGAGTCGCGCACAACAGTCATGTACAACAGCCGGCCGCGGTCTTCACAATTTCAGAAAAGAACATTAGGCGGCACAGAGACACGTCTGTCGCTTCACTGTAAGCTGAGGCGGGATGTAGCAATGCTTGTGGGCATACATGCGTTTTGCGATAGAGTCCCCAGAATTGAAAGGAAGCCGTCGCCGATGCTGGATGGATCAGGGTCTGCGACTTCTTCAGGCCGCAGGCTGTGGGGCGATGCCAAGGACTTCCTCTGCCTCTGCGACGAGGGCGTCGGTGTCATCCTGTTGAGGGCAGATTGGGAAAATTGGATAGGTGAAGAGGTTGAAAGGACGAAACAGAGTCAGTCGCGAGAACATCCAACATTCTCGCGCAACACACCCACTGCTGATACTGACCTTGTCCTGCAGCTCAAGCTCCTCCTTGTACACCTCTGGGTGCAACCGGAAACAGTCCTGCATCGCCTTGAACTTTCCCACGCACTCAATCCCCTTTGGCTCCTCCTCGGAGTATACAAAGCAGCTGAACGCGTCCTTGAACTCGTTTCCGCAGGGGCCGTGGGCCATGCCTCCCAGGCAGGGACAGTCCCAGTTGATCTTGCCCGTCGAAGGGTCGTACGCCGCCTCTTGAGACTCGGCGCCTGCGCCCGCGCCCGCGTCCTCTCCAACGACTTGCGCAACGGTATCCACCGCTTCGGAGAGCTCGGGCTCGGGCGCTGCGGTTGTACCTGCAGCGGCGGCATCAGCCTGCGCCTCGTCGGCCTCGTCCGTGCCCTCACCGGAAGTGGGGCTGTCCTCCCCCTCGGTATCTTCTGCTGCCTGGTGGAAGACACGCGGCCCGCCAGGAGCAGCCTTGATGCGCTCGTGGAAGCGGAGGCGCCGCGGCTTGGTCTCGGCTTCGAGGTGGAGCGGTGGTCTCGTCGAGAGGCCGAGGACGACGGCGGAGGCACCTAGTGCGAAGAGGGCGGTGGCGCGGGTGGCGCGCGCCGAGGAGGAAGACGACGACGAAGAAGAAGAAGAAGAGGTAGAGGATAGGATGGAGCGAGGAGACAGTGAATAGAGCCTCGTCGAGGAAGAGGCGGCGCCCTGGGAAGAAGAGGCCGCGAGGGGCCGTGCGGTGGCGCGAAGCGCGGATGTTCTGAAGAGGGAGGCGGGCATCGTGGCTCTCTAGAGGAGGAGAAATGCCGATTATTTCGGCAAGAGACAATTGGCGACTACTTGAACAGGTGTTACGATGTATTCCGACGATTTGTAAGAAACGAAGCGAAGCTTGAATGAAGGCCGCGGAAACAGCAGCAGCCACTACGCCTCGCTCCGCGTCGGTGCTTCCTTCCCGCGGCTGCTGCTGAGCGAGACCCGCGTACGCACAAGAGCGCAGCCGGAGCCGTCCTCTTCCGGTTGTGCTGTGCCTCCCAAGCACAAGCCACCGTCGACCGTCAATGTCCTCAGCGTCAGCGTCATACTTTGGCCGTTCTGCCCTGCCTCTAGTGCCCCTCTGTGGCAGCCTGCCATTGCCTCGCTGTGTTCATGGCGCCCCGCCCGGGTAGAGGTTGTATTGTATTCTCCCCACTCTGTCGCTCATGGTCTCGTGGCTTTTTTTTTCTTCGGACTTTGGAAGAATCTCGCACTCCTTCGCGCGTATGACCGAGGCGGGAGTAGGCTTATGTAATCTGACTTCCAAGCAAGAAAGACGACTCCACTCGAGTTCATGGCGGTGCGGTATTGATCAAGCATACGTTCACTCTTGATGGCAGCAGACCAGGCATTACTCACGATCGACAAGGTCCCACCCAGGTGATTGCAATATCTCTCCATTCCTCGGTTCTGGTGGGACACGGCCTTGATATCGGCCATGGTCACCCTCGGCCTCTCCAGAACCGCAGCTGCGAGGTTCCGCCATGCACCTTGGATTCAGACTTTCCCCCTCGCACGGAGACGACTCGTCTCGACGGTACCACCGCTCCCTTTGGCACACATTCGCTGCTACTCCTCTTCGCCGCCACAGACTAACATCACGGCATCCTCACCCCCGCCAGTGCAGACTGCAGAGCTCAACGCTGGCACTCCTCCTCCTCCCTCCTCCGCCGGCCCTACCCCTCCGCCAAACCACTCCCGCCCTTCCGGCTTTCAACGTCTCTGGTCTTCGCGAGCATTCCGCTCGGCAATACTAGTCGTGCAGCTTGCCGCTCTCTTCCACCTCATCATCGAGCACATCGGCGAAGTCCGGATATGCGTCGGACCATCCATGATCCCTACCGTCGCTCCGGCAGGTGACGTCCTCTTCCACGTGCGGTTACCTGCACTTCAAGCTTGGAACCGCATCATGGCGACTTTTGGCGCCTCTTCGGGCTCAGGCTCGGGCTCAAGTGACGGCAATGCTGGGATCCCGCGCATCACTGGATCGTCCAATGACAAGTACAAATGGTCGCATTCGAAGTTCGACCGCACATTTGGTCTGCCGCTGCAAGTCGGCGACCTCGTCACGGCCTTTTCACCAAAGGACCCTAAACGCCAGGTGTGCAAACGCATCATCGGTCTCCCGGGGGATACGGTCCTCGTGGACCCGCGCCACCCCTACGGACCCAGCTTAGGCCCTGGTGCGCCCCTGGCGGACGTATCCTACCCCTTTGACTTGGCTTCTCATCCTCTTTCGCCCAATGCAGTAACACACCACGACGGAGGGGAAATCCCAGACGCCGAAGAAGACCTCCTCAGACCGCACTACGTCACGGTCCCGACGGGGCATGTCTGGCTATCGGGTGATAACCTCGCGAATAGCATTGATTCGCGGCGGTATGGGCCTGTTCCCATGGGATGTATCAAGGGTAAAGTCATAGCCAAGGTGAGAAGCATCGCATCGCATCGCATCGCAGCACATGCCATGAGAGGCATAGCGAGCTTACAAGGGACTTCCGTCGATTCCAATTATGCCGTTCGCAAATCCACTCCAGGTCTGGCCAGAGTGGGTATGGCTCAACCGGGACAATGTCACGCTTCTTCCTATGCGAGACGAATAGTTTCAGCACTGGAGCGTACTCGACGTGCAACGTCCTTGTCAATGTATTTGTACTTGTCATGGCAATTTGAGCCGAGCATATCTGCGCCTCCTGACTTGATCAAAGCTATGATCCAAAGCTCTCGCTCTGAACTTAAATCACGGAGATAGACTTGAGGCAAGCTGTGTTCTACAAGGCAGGGGAAACGAAAGACCCATGAGTGCAGATCAATCAACCAGCCAGGCGCTGGTCTCACCTGACCCAGGACTCAAGCTAATCACAGCACCACATACTCCTGCGACGTCACACGCGAATTTGGAGTTTCATCTTTCGATTCGGGAATTTTGGGTTGTGAGTGCTAGTCGTGGCGACGGCGTGGGCCAGAGGCAATAAGTACATGGTAGGGACGAGTGTATGTACCCTCCTGGAAGTGGCGGCATGGAGACATACGCGACAGCGTGAAGGGGGAGGGTGGCTCAAGTGCTCAAGAAGCGATGGCGGTACCGCATAGAGGCAGACGCCGTCTCAAATGCGCTTGAGGTGCAATGCAGTAGGAGTCGTGGGAATGTCGAGGATCGAGGGATGCAAAGTTGCAGCGGCCGAAGCGATACAACCGAGGATGACCGGGTTTGGTCGGGGCGGAATCCGAACAGCTCTACGACGCCCTCGAGCGGCGCTGAGAGGACTCGCAGCGGACCCATCCATGGCATCACAAACTGAGATCCGCGCCAGCCTCCAGCAGCACGCCATCGTTGCTGGGGAAGCTGACCATCAAGATCCCCTCCTTAGGCCTTGGCCTGCTTGGCAGCAGCGCGCTGGACCAAGAACCTGCGCTGCTTCTTGAGAAACATGATGTTGAAGCGGTCGAAGTCGGTCGTCTCCCGCTTGGCCTTGAGGGCCTCCCTCTTCTTCGACCACGAGCTCTTGGCCCACTTCTCGGCAACCTCCGACTTGTCGAAGAACTTCTTGACAGTGGGAGTGCCAGCGCCACGGGGAAGGCCGGGGACGACGTAGGGCGTCAGGCTGGTGTAGCGGTAACGGATGACCTGGCGAGCAACGCCGGTGGAGGGACCGTCGACGATGGCCTGCAATGAAGAAGATGTGGATGTGCGGAGTCAGCTCTGCAATCATTGGAACGTGCACCGGGAGTTCCTCCCCGCCCTTGGGACAACCACGATCCTACGGGAACGTAATCGCAGGCCCACCCATAAGCTGTGAGGGTAACGGCATTGCTGGTACAGCCCCCACTCAACACCGATATGCAGCACCCTGCCGATCGCTCTCTCTCCCTTTCTAATGTAGCCATGCAGACTCCGACCGCGCCCCCGGCCCCGACTCCCTCCTTCCACAACGCCATGGGATGATTCTCACCTTGTTGTGGTCAACAATCTCGACGATGGTGGCGAGACGGCCCTCCTCCTCGCCCTTGTTGATCAGGACGACACGGCCGACCTCGACGTAGCGCTTGAAAGCCTCCTGGTTGTGGCCTGGCATTTTGCTGTGTGAGGCGGAGCGGAAAGGTGTGTGACGGGTCAGCTAGGCGATCCTTGAATGCTGAAAAGTGTCGATCCCGGTTCGCATCCTTCCGAGACTGCTTTTGTCCCTAAGCCCGGCAAAGACCTTGCCAGATACAAAGCCATGACACTGGCCGAGGTGGCGCCAACCAAGCGTCCATTGTCTCCTCCGAGGCCAGGGGCAACAGCGACTCGGAGCATCTTCCCTCGTCCCAACTATCTGTTCTGCTCGAGTATACAAGGGGCGAGGGCCCGAACATCATGACAGTTCGCACTCTATCTAACGCCCATTCCAGGAGCAGATGTGCCCTTGCATTCCCACCAGCATTCCCACCTCGCCGCGAATTGAGCTCTGGCCCGGAGAGCCTCGTAGATGTACGGAGCGAAAAGTGCCTCCAACACGGCTCGACACTAACCTGAAAGGATGATGATGAGTAGGGGGAGTGGTCTTGAGGGATGTGTTGATATGCACGAGAGGCTCGAAGGCGGAGAGTCAGAAGGCCACAATTGTGTTACTGGAGCATCCACCCGTCGGTCGGGTCCTTCCCAGGCCAGGGCGGTGAGGCTGCCTCGGCCCCGCGTCGCCGGCCTACTGCTCGCTGCTCCGCGTGGAGACGGGCGGCGCGCCCCGCGAGGCAAGAGGCCGCAGCCGCAGCGTCGCCGCCCCGCCTCTGCGAGAGCCAAGATTGGTCACGTGATCACACCCTGAATCAGCAACGGCCCCCCTTGCGACTTCACAGTTGGCACACTCAATCGCTTCGAAGTTGATAGGTAGATCGTGCACATATTGTACCCAGCAGTCATCAAACATCTCATTCATTTGACGCCTCCCGAAGCTTCGCCAACAAAGTTTCCTTGTCGAGGCGATGTCTCGCGATTTCTGCCGGGTCAGACGACTGGTGGTGTGAGCGCTCATAGTGCGAATTAGGGGCAGATCCGAGCTACTCGCCTCTCTCTGAGCTCACCTTTGCCGTTCAAGTGCACAACGGGTATGTCATACTGGTATGCTCTCCTCCACTTCTGCACGTCTGGCAGGCTGTCATCGCGGATATTGTAATAGTCGAGTTGGAAGGGATGCTGGACCACAGTAGCACGCGCAACGGGGTTGCTTCAGTAAGCGCACGGGGTCCAGCTTCTGTGAGGTCCACAGGGGGGAAGCACTTACTTCCTGTTGCACTTGGTGCAAAACTTCCTTTACAACGTCACAGAGGGAACAGTCCGTACCAGTGTAGAGCGTGACATGAGGCTGGGCGCCGTGGGGCTCGCTCTTTCCTTCCGTGGCCGATGCCGTCGCGACTGCCCTGACACCAATGGATAGCGGGTTTCGCGCTCGGCTTGACGCTAATGGGCTTGCATTGATATATTGAGAGGCGGCTCTAGTATTGAAGCCAGCGATCAGGCCAGGGCGAATCTGACGTGTCAGTGAATGTGCGCTCATCGAGGCGGTCGTGGTGGATCAAATAGAGGCCCTCTGTGGGTGCTCGTCGCTCGTAGTCGCTCAGGATCTGAGCGTGGTATAAACCCTTTTTCCGAATGGCCTCCAATGACGGAGATTTGGCAATTTCGTTATTACGCTGGCCGTCGATTGAAACACGAACACGAGGCCCTTTGTGGTGGTGGTGGGTGGTGTTGTGGAGCCGCCGGGCGGCGTCATCAGCGCGTATCGGGCAGGGCGTAAGGGGGGCGGCGCGAAAGGCGCACGGCACCCTGGCAGTCTCTCCGGGGGTGACCTCGTTGCGCACAATGCTCACGATCCTCGCCCCTTGTCCTCCACCCGAGCGAGCTCCAAGGCCTTACTCTGGTCATCGTCCCTCTTCTTCAACGTCCACTACATAACATCTCCGTATTCCTCCCCCCCAACTCAGCATTCCTACACCCTCCCTCTCCTCTCCCTTGTCGCTCGCTCATCCCTTGATTCTCTCTCCCGCTTTCCCAGGCCCGAGCTCAGCATACCTACCATTCTCCTCACCGCGGCAAGGATTTACCGCGACGACGCCACCTCTGACCACTAGGCCGACCATCTGCTACCACTCTCTCTGCTCAGTGGCTACCAGCACATAATCTCAGTCCGCAGCCATGGTGCGTTGGCGCTACTTCACTGCGCTGTATGCCGGTATGCCCTTGTGCTTCGGTGGCTGACCAGCTTGACGCGACTGCTGCTTGGCTACTTGATCCCATTTAACTCGCAGTCTACACCCGCCAAGCGACGCCTGATCCGAGACTTCAAGAGGCTCTCAACTGACCCTCCAGGTGGCATCAGTGGTGCTCCATGCTCTGACAACCTCATGGTCTGGAACGCCGTCATCTTCGGACCGGGTAGGTCACACTTCGTGCCGCCTCGGCTTCCAAGTTTCCCGAGCACCCCATACTGACCAGACAAGTCCTCTTCTATCTTGCCTTTCCAGCCGACACGCCCTTCGAAGACGGCACATTCAAGCTATTGTTAACATTTGACGAATCCTACCCGAACAAACCGCCATCAGTCAAGTTCCTATCGCGAATGTTCCACCCGAATGTGTACGCCTCAGGGGAACTCTGTCTAGATATATTGCAGAATCGCTGGTCTCCAACATACGACGTCTCGGCCATTCTAACGAGCGTACAGTCGCTGCTCAATGATCCGAACTCGGCCAGTCCAGCCAACGTCGAAGCCGCTCAGCTATGGAAGGAGAACCGGAAGGAGTACGTCCGGCGGGTCAAGGAAACAGTGGAAGAAAGCTGGTTGGATGACGGAGAGGGGGGCGACCTCAACGTCGAAGAAATGGAAGAAGATGAGGAAGGCGATCCGGCAGGACGTGGGGCCTCAGCAAGTTAGTAGCCTTCGGCCCAATCAGCTTTAAGGGTCGGTCAATCACCACGTCTGGATGCAATCATCCAAGACTCCTTCGATTCTTGTCCATATATGCCGTCATGGCAACCACCACATTCCCATGAACCCATCACCTGCCCCCACCACCTGCCCCTGCCCCCTGCCCCTGCTACGACTCATCGATGTGAGCAGTCGCCGCGCGAAGTCCGGCTTCTGCACGACTTCGAGTCCCGAGTCTAGTCCGCCTCTCTTTCCTGCGCCTTTCCCATTGCAAACCTTCGAGTCCTCCCCTCATCACGGCTTCTTGCTCGTGTTCAGTCTCCCCGTAGCCTGTCCTGTCTCCCTTTGACAATCTCTCAATGTATAATGCTCAAGAAGTGTCCGTATATTATCTACTTCTCGTGATGACTTGGGCGTCGCCGCCGTACAGAGCATCGCGATGTCACCAGTGCGCTCCGGGTGTTATGAAGAGAGCTTTGAGGCTCTTCGAGGGCAAGCCTTGAGCGACCAGACAGGTTCAAAGGCGCCACAAACGACAACAGGCTCATACGATGGGACAGAGAGCTCACAGCACGATCCATCAACGACGTCAGACAATGATCAAAGTCAGGCGAAGAGTGTTATTACAAGTGAAAAAGTAAATGCAAAGCAGCGCGGAGCCTCGTGAAGAACGCAGTATGCACAGCGTCACGGCCACACATCAGCATGCCCCATGCTTCATCGCATCTGCCACTTCCGCCATCCATCGCTACAAGAGGACGTCAACCGCCCGCCCTGAGCGTGCACTTAGATGAGCAGACGCTCAATGGCGTTCTTGATCGTCTGGATCTGGCTCTGCAGCTCGCGGGCCTCGTTGGTGGTGACCGATGCGGCCACGACGGGGCGCGACACACCGCAAGCGCGGCCAAGGGCAGTCTTGGAGGGGACAAAGACGTAGGGGACGTTCTTGTCCTCGCAGAGGAGGGGGAGGTGCAAGACAATCTCGATGGGCTCGACGTCGGCGGTCATGATGATGAACTCGCAGATACCGCGGTTGAGAGTCTGTGATGAGTGGGCGAGAAAAAAATTGAATGGTGGAGTCAGAGCACCGTCCCCGGCGAGAATGTGATTATCCGCGCAGTGTCAAAACTCACCTTGGTGGCCTCGTTGGCACCCTTCTTGAGCTGCTTGTAGTGGCTGGCCTGCTGGACGAGGTCCAGGATCTGGTTCGTCAGAGCGGCATCAGCCAGAGGGAAAGCCTTGGGGTTGGGAGTAGCCGACATTTTCTTGAAGAAGTTTCAAGGATCGAAGACGGTGGATGTAGCGCGGAAGGTGGTTGAATTGCGAGACCTCACGACAAGGATCACGGCTGCAGGTTGGGGTGGACCGATGGGAGCGGGCAGAGGGGGTTAGTCGTCGAACGTATATGCGTTGGTGGAGAGAGCTCGTGCAGTGTATGCGGCGTACTCACGTCGATGGGTGGATAGTTGATGATATGGGATATGGTGTGAAAAGGTCGGGGATTCGAGAACATCTTCAGCTTGAACGTCGGCTGCCCTCTAAATTTCGCACAGCACTGCGTCCGGCCGACCGCGCTGAGCTCAAGAGGATTACATAAGCGCGCATATTCGCGTCTCCAACCCTTCACTCTCGAAAGACCCATATACGATTCATTCACTTGTGGCCAAGCGGGATGATGAGGCTGAGGAGGAGCCAGGAAGTTGATGCAGGCTCTCCCTCTCACAGAGACAAAACTCATCATGGGCTGGGACCACCTCATCCTGTGGTCCTTACGCTTCTTCCGGGGCTACTTTGACGCGCGCGGTATCAGAGGGTGTGCACCACAAAGTGTGAACCGGAACGAAGGCTCTGCCACGCCGTGACCATTCTTCGCAATGACAGGATGCAGCCAGCACGTCAGGTTCAAGACATGAGACTCTGAAGCTGTGCTTGATGGCACCTCGAAATTGATCGAGAAAGAAGTTCATACATACGCCCCAGCTCGGACCACGACTGATTGGACTCTGGCCTCGCGGCGTCACGGGTGGAGGCAGCTCGGCCGACGGGCGCGTCTCCAATGCTTGCGTGTGCGTGCGCCCGTGCGAGCCAAGGCGTGCGAGAGTGAGCCATTCGAGATGGTCTGTGATCCTGCAAAGTCTCGAATCGACCTTGGCACAGCAGCGAACTCATACCAAGTCCCTCACCTCTCGATCGCCATCGCCACCTTTGCTGCCGACGTTCATTCTCAGACTTCCACCGACCTTCCCGCCCCCACTCACTCGTCGTAATGTCCAGATCCTACGACCGGGCATTGACCGTCTTCTCGCCCGATGGCCACCTGTTCCAGGTCGAATATGCTCTCGAGGCTGTCCGCAAGGGAACTTGTGCCGTGAGTCCTGCATGCAAGGCTCATACCACCTTAGTAGCCTGTGATACAGAGCCTGGCTTCGATCCGAATGCTTACGCTTCTTTCTCCTCCCACTCATTGACTACAGGTCGGAGTCCGCGGCAAGGACTGTGTCGTCTTGGGCGTAGAGAAGAAGTCGGTCTTGCAGCTGCAAGATCCGAGGACTATCAGGAAGACGGCTATGCTCGATCACCACGTCTGCCTCGCATTCGCAGGTGAGCGCTTCTTCCGCAGGCAGTCACTGGGCATCCCTGACCTCCTAGTCACGCTCAGCGATGTATACTGACAGCATCACCTACTCCATTGCTTCCCATGCATCGGCAGGCCTGACAGCCGACGCACGTATTCTCATCGACAAGGCAAGAGTAGAGTGTCAATCGCACCGTCTACGCGTAGAAGACCCGGTCACCGTCGACTACATTACTCGCCACATTGCCGGCATTCAGCAGCGGTACACCCAGTCTGGCGGTGTCCGTCCGTTTGGCATCTCGACGCTAATCATCGGCTTCGACCGGGACGAGGAGAGGCCGCGCCTGTACATGACGGAGCCGTCGGGCATGTTCAGCGCGTGGAAGGCCAACGCCATTGGCCGGGCATCGAAGACGGTGCGCGAGTTCCTGGAGAAGAATTACGCAGAGGACGCCAGCAAGGATGATACAGTGAAGCTTGCCATCAAGAGCTTGCTCGAGGTGGTTCAGACTGGCGCAAAGAACATCGAGATTGCAGTCATGGATGGGCACGGCAAGATTCGTAACCTTTCGCTGGAGGAGGTCGAGGCAGTCGTCAAGGTCATTGAGACGGAGAAGGAGGCAGAGGCGGAGAGGAGGAGGGGCAGGCTCGCCGCACAAGCCAGTATGCAGGAGAGCATGGGCGGCGGTGGAGGCTTGTAAGGAGGCAGGTGTTCGTGTCAATAGTAGCCAGATTTCTAGCCGAAGACTCTGAGCGAAATGAGTCAGGCGCCAGCCCTTGCTCACGATTTGGAGACCACTGATCTCATGTTTGGGGACTCTGCCTTGCCATTGCCGCTCGTCGCCAGCATGGTGCGCGAATCTCCTTGTGAGCACGCGCTACTGTCAGCCACACGGCTGCTTGAAAGTGTCAGGCCACCCCTTTGATCCATTCTGTGCAGTGCGTGACAAGATGTAGCACAGCCGGGTGAACGGCGCGCTCAGGATGGATTGATGCTGACATCTGATGAGAAATGTTGTACAAGTGAGGAAAGATACAGAGATGCGGACGGGATGTGGAGTGTTACGGGCGAAACACGATGCGATGCAGATCGACAGCGAAACGTCACGGGGAGCCTGCAGAGGACGAAAGGATGGATGACATGGGCGCTGCGGTGGCTTCGCTGTCGACGGGCACGGAGCGACCTTGCGCCTGTGCTTTGCGCTTGTTGAGAACGTTTTCGATCTAGGTGAACGCGAGGGGGAGGCAGAGGAGATGAGCAAAAAGGCGGAGAAGGCAGCGTCATCCGAAAAGGGCGGGCCATGACTCACAAAGAACTCGCCGGCCCGGTAGCTAGAGCGGACAAGAGGGCCGCTGGCTACATACAAGAAGCCAAGGTCCTCTGCGACTTTCTTCCAGTGATCGAACTTCTCCGGGGAGACGTAACCAGAGACTGGCATGTGTCGCTTCGTCGGCCGCATGTACTGGCCGAGCGTGACGACGTCGACATCATTTTCGCGAAGGTCTGGAGCAGGCGGCAGGATATTGGGAGAAGGAGCGTGTCAACGTTGAGAGCCTCAACTACCGACGCAGACTAAGAAAGCGTGCGCGAAACCCTGAAGACTCACCTCGCAACGTCTGCTCAACTTCTGCATCTTCCTCTCCACAGCCAAGCATGATGCTGGTCTTTGTCACCAAGTCCGGCTTCACTTGCTTGGCTCTGCGCAGGACACCCAACGTTTGACGGTATTTGGCGCGTCGGTCTCGGACAAATGGCGTTGTCCTCTCGACGGTCTCGACGTTGTGTGCGAAGACATCGAGGCCTGACAGTGCCACTCGCTCAATGTCCTCTGCCTTGCCAGAAAAATCGGGGACCAATGCTTCCACCAGTGTCGACGGAGCCTTTGACTTGATCTTGCTAATCGTCTCTGCAATGTGACGGCTACCGCCATCGGCCATGTCGTCTCTGTCCACACTTGTCAGGACAATGTAGCCTAGACCCCATCGGCTGATGGCCTCTGCGGTGTTTTCCGGCTCGTGAGGGTCAACAGGAGCAGGCCTGCGGCCCGTCTTGACGGAGCAGAAGCGGCAAGCTCTAGTGCATGTGTCGCCCATGAGCATGATGGTTGCCGTTGCCTTCTCCTTGGCTCCCTCCTTGCCAGAGGCTCCACCCCAGCATTCTCCAATGTTGGGGCATCGTGCTTCTTCGCAGACAGTGGACAACCCGAGACCACGTAGGTCCTTCTTGATCTTTTTGAAGGAGTCTCCGGTGGGAATGCTGGTCTTGAGGTGGGATGGCAGACGCTCCGAATTGACACGTCCGAACGCCACACGCTGACCAGGAGGAGGCATAGGCGAAGACAGGAGTGCATCGGCCTCATCCTTTTCCTCGGCAAGCTTTAGACGCAGGGCCTCGAGTCGGGAAAATGGCGCCTTTGCGGGAGTAGCCGACGAGGACGCCGAGCCACCGAGCGAAGGAGGCACGTCGGGAACAGTGGCAAGTCCACGCCACGTTGCTGGGGCGACACTTGCCAACAACCGCGAAGCAGATCCAGACGATGCCTGTTGCACCAGCGACGAAGCGGAAAGTGAAGTGGAGCGGAGCATCGTTCGACGGTGGCGGGAGGGGTGAAGGTTGTGATGTGGGGTTGGAGAAAGGAGTGGTGGGTTGACGGGGGACGACTGCTAAATGTTCAGAATGCAAGAGCCAAGGCAGCCCGAGATTTGGAATCCACGGCGGCACTTTGGCGGCGCCTGCAGGCTGGTGGCACGTCACGTGCGCGTAAAGTAAGCTCCGCGTCGTGCGTGGGGCGTGCGCCGCCTTGCGCCACTTGCCCCAGAGTCAAGGTCTGGCCCGCCAGGCTGGCCCTGCTCGCTAGGAGGCAAATGACGCCGAGTTGGATGTGAATCACCAAACGACCGCCCAGAGCTGCGACTGGTGAACTAGAATACAAGGCTGGTATTTCGCATCTGCTACTAATACAAAGTGCTCTCGGTATCGCCCAAGAGCTAATTGGCATCCCCTGACGTCGTAGTGTGCGGGAGCGACTGGGTATCGACAGGGATGCGCACCAGTGTGTCTGGCACCAAGTCATCTGGAGAGGCCTCCGAGCCGTCGTCCTGGACTTCGTTTGGCTTGGCGACGGACGCTGTGCATAGAGGACATGGTGAGGTCGGACGATAGGACTGTCAGTCAGGGACCCAGAGTGAAGTCTCGACAAGCCGACCCAGCACTCACACTGCGCTACTTGGATACCACGGAATACGGTTTGCCATACTGCCATCACGTCGGCTACGCCTGAAGAGGGGAGAGGCGTCAAGCGGTCAGTTGTCTGTGCTGGGCAGTGCCGCATTTACAGCTACAGGCGCAGGTCTGTACTCACTTTCACCGCCCTTTCGAATGCCGTCCAGTCCCTCTCCCATCTTCTCGAGCTCCTTGACGAGTTTTGCGCTGTATTCCTTGAGCTGTTTGAGGCCCTCGAGCTCTTCTTGCTTTGCTTGCAGGCGAGAGTACGAGCCAGAGCTGGTGCTCGCTGCAGATGCCTGAGGGGCATATATGGATGGTCGTGCGGACGGTCCTGAGTACATGGTCCTGAGCAGTGGATTTGGGATGGTGCGGCGGGATCCTCTCGATGACGATTCAGTATTGCTTTGATGATAGCATCAATGGCTCCTTTCACGACCCTCAAGATCTCCCTCGATCAACACCGAGCTGTTGATCCCCACATCGCGTCGCGGTCAAAGCACGGAAGCGCCAAGTGGGCGGAAGCGCGTCTCGGTGTCGGCTCCGCTCCAGGCTGGGCGACCCATGACGCACGCACGTGACTTGCGAATTTCAGTGGGCCCTCTGGGTCGCAGCCCTGCCTGCCGAGGAGAATCTTTCGAGCGGGCGATTCTTGTGGCTGCAAGTGCAGAGGGGAGAGGAAGATTCGCATTTACGAATGGCAGCTGGCCGGATTGCATATCGAAGAGCGTGTTAATCAGTTACCCCATTGTCCCTTTTGGCAACGCAAATCTCCATCTCACCAAACGGCTTCTACGGTACCCCTCCAGCTCACATCTTCCCGATCACCACAGACAACCATGGGCAAGGACGAATCCAAGAAGGAGAAGAAGGCTCGCCGCGCCTCCGAGGCAGCAGCCGCAGACACGACGGCAATGTCAGTCGACGACACTTCGATGGCCGTAGAGTCGTCGGACAAGAAGGACAAGAAGAAGAAGAGGAAGAGCGAGGCAGCCGCAGCAGAGACGGAAGGCATGGATGTGGATGGAGAGGACAAGGACAAGGAGACAGAGATCGACCTTAGCACATTGAGCCCCATTGCGAGTAAGTATAGCGGGGACGGGTCGGATCCTTTTGGACTGTGCGAGAGTCCGACTATATGCCTGCCATCACAGCTTTCGCCGCTGGTCGTAGCGTAGCGCATTTGCTGCAAGCACAATGTCCTGACCCTGGCCTGCTTTCCCTGTATGCCCTGCAGAGCCGCTGGCCGAGAAGAAGATGACTAAGAAGGTGTTCAAGACAATCAAGAAGGCATCAAAGTCGAGAGGGCACGTGAAGCGGGGTGTCAAGGAGGTTGTCAAGGGCCTTCGAAAGGGCGAGAAGGGGTGAGTATATGCGCAAGGATTTCTCGGGTGCAACTCGCTGTGACGACGGCTCACCCTCCTGACCTCTTCTCTCCCCCGCTCCATTTCAGTCTCGTCATTCTGGCCGGAGACATCTCGCCGCTAGACATCCTATCGCATATTCCCGTTCTGTGCGAGGAGCAAAACGTCCCCTACATCTTCGTGCCCTCGAAAGAGGCCCTCGGCGCGGCTTCCTCGACGAAGCGTCCCACCAGCACAGTCATGATCTGCCCCGACGGCGGCAAGGCCGCCAAGAAGAAGGGCGGCGCCGAGATGAAGGAGGACTACAAGGAGGACTTTGACAGCCTCGCAAAGGATGTCAAGAAGCTCGGCGAGAAGCTCATCATGGGCTAGTGCTCGGTCTTGGTCACAAGTCTCGCGCTGCTTCCGTAAGCTGCCTTCTGTCTTTCCCGTCTGCGTCGTTGCATTGTATTCATTTCATTCCGTACTGATATCACGAGGCCAATAAGGTCCTAGTGCGGCAGCCCAGAACTGCTCTGTAGTCTGCTCCAGCATCATGGCTGGATGTATGCTTGCACCGGCCGCTTGAAAAAAGCCAAACAGGGTCTATTCTCGGATAAGAAGACTTGATAAGAAGATTTAAGAAACAAATGGGTCCTCGCATTCTCAGGATCAGCTGGCGACCAGCGGGGTCAGGATTGGACAAGTCAATATGGTAAGGAAGTGTAATTGAGGGATGACAATCCTTTCCGGAAAGTTACAAAGGATTTCGCTTCGAAAAGCTTTGTGCACGCCCAGCGCCCTCCCAACTTCGTGCCCACGCCCTACTGGTCGCACGTCGCAGTAGCATCGTTGTGACACTTCTTGCAGCTGTAGCACTCGTCTCGCTTCCCAGGAACACTGGCGCAAGCCACGCATTGCCCAGTGATATCTGTGGCTCCACTGTCACATCGACCGTTGGTGCACCCTGAGTTGTAGCAGTTGGCACCCGCTGGCTTGGCGGGCGGCTTCGTCTCGACTCGGCAGAAAAATGTCTTCTGTTGGCGGACCTCGAGAACTGTCACGAACGTTCGAGCAAAGCGTGTGGGGGGGGGTTACGAGCGAGGGCGACGTCAGTCATAGCTCTACAGGCGGACAGTGACACTTGACCATGAGTGACTCACGATTGTCGCCCTCGGGAGCGGCAAGCGCAACGGAGGCCAGGACGGCGAACGCGAAGAGCGGGACAGTGAAGCGCATCTTGGACAATTGCAAAGCTGACTGTTGGCGAGATGTTTGATGGAGACGAGGGGCGGGGGAGGACCCAGGAAAGGGGAAACTTTCTGCTTGATTATATACCCTGTCACGGAGACTTCCTTGCGAGACGAGATCCTACGCCAATTTCGTGGCGTCGAAAGCGCCCTGAATATCTGTCAGCAGCCACCTCAGCAGGGCAGCGCAAAAGCTTTCAAGCTTCGCATGAGGCCAAGAGCCAAGGAAATAAAGGTCTACGACGTACACACACATGACACACAGAGATGTGCTGTACTTACGTGCGCAGCCTCAGTCCGAAAATCCGACGGAAGTCAACGGCGGGCAGTGGCAGGGGCTGCGGGCGGAGGATTATGCGGATCGGGGGATCGTAAGTACGCGAAGTTGCTCTCCGCATACGACGCCCAATGTGGGGACAGCAAGACTCTTTGGCGATGCAAATACGTACTTAGCATCTGGGTGGAGCGGAGACTTCCGCAGGAGAGACGCCACCCCGCTGAGTACTCAGTTCAGAGCAACGAGGGAAACACTATACTTAGTCCCGCTGGGACCTGAGTCAATGTAGCGCTGCCCTTCCGCCGGCAGTGTCTCTTCGGGCGCAGAAACGTGCATGTTGATGAGTGAGTCGCCAAGCTAGCGGCAGCGCAGTGACGGCCGGAGTGTTGTTCTGGAAAAATCCTTCATTGCGAGGTTGTTGTATTTGATTGCTATTGTGCTGTAAGCACTCTACTTGCATGCCACTTATCTCTGACACGGCTCTACAAGCTGATGAGCGCCTGGGGCTCCTCCCACCATTGTTCGTCACAGTTGAGCTCGGGCTGCAGCGCGCTCTCCGCCACGGTGCAGGCATAGTCTAGGGGTGCGGCTCCGCTGGGTCCAACAGGGGTCATCGGCAAGTGCCAAACACCGGGATGGTAGCAGATTCCCTGGTGGGCAGTTGCCGTGAATGCTGCAATGGTGCTCATGTCGGGCTTGTCCGTCTCGGTAGAGTTGAGTGCGACTACCACGAGGTAGTCGCCGGAGTGAGGTGGGGAGGCAAGGGGAACGAAACTTTGGCTGGAGAAGCGGTGTCGCTCAAGCATCTTGGTAGGATACGGCAGAGAGGCATATGGGGTCGAGTCGCAGCGATACAGGTGCATGTTCGTCGTCGCTTCCGCTTCGACTGGGAAGCTCGACTTGATCTGGGCTTGATGAGGGTACTTGCGCGCTGTGCCTTGGTTGACGATGGCGTGCGGCCATTCAGCCGACCCAGAGGATGGACCTGCGATCACTTGGCCGTAGGGACTGAAAGATTCCGCGGTAAGAGGCGTGGCTTTGACACTACGAGCCTGAGCCGGCGAAGACGTACTTTGTGATGTCACTGCGTTCAGAGCAGAGGAAGCGGCGTTGCTGATGCTTTGCAGAGCAGAGGCTGGCTCGCTGGGGAGAGCCTTGTCCTGGGACCCCGGCAAGGCGAGCGCTGGCAGAGTCTCCGTGTAGTTGGCCAGGGGAGCCGCCCGACGGCCGATGATCCTGACACGCTTAATGCCACCGTCCTGAGAGCAGCGCCAGCAAAGAAACAGGACATGTCAGCGGGCGCATAATTCCATCTTTGTATGCAATCTGTGACTCACGGGGTGCATGGTGACGCGGATGTGGGAGAAGCGCTTCTTATCGGCGTTGATCAGCTTGAAGAAGTGCTGCTTGCCCGGGCCGGTCTTTTGGCGCTCCAGAAGGTGGATCCAGCCAGCAGCGACATCTTCCGACTCGGTGCCTGGAGGAACGTCGCCATCATAGTCGATGCCGTGCAGCTCGACCGACTCGGGGAAGTTGCCCAAGAAGTGAGCCGTGTCAATCTCACAGTAGTCGAGGAAACCTGGCTCGCCCAGCTTGATCACAAGCCAGTCCTTGTGGCCTGGTGTCCTGCTTCGCTTCGTCTCCCAGCCGTCACCCATGTCGTGGCCGCGCCCTGGCAGTAGGACATTGGGGCCCTTGCCAAAGTGCTGGTCGGAAGTAAAGACGACCCTGGCTCCGTTCATCGAGTGGGCAAGGTCCAATGTGTTGAGGCGTGCGTCCGAGGAGGCCACCTCGGCGACACCGTAGCCCACAGGTGGTGGTGGGATCTTGCCGTACACCCTGAAACGCGCAATGCCGCCATCCGGAATCATGTGCAGTTTGACGTGGGTGACAGTGGTCGACTCGGGAATGGAGTAGAGGTGGCGCTGCGAGGGCCCACAGGGGACACGTGGGAGCAGCGGAGACCATCTGCTGTCTGTGTGCGACAGGGTGGCGCCCGCTTTCTCCTCGGTCGGGTCCATCTGGAGCCCAAAGACTTCCACCTCTGGAGCCTCGTTGCCGTTGAAGTGGGCCGTGTCGACGTCGAATCCGATGATGTTGGCACCGCCTGCAGGTCCGAGTCGGATGATGACCCAGTCTGCGGGCTCCGGATTGTGGCGCCGCGTCTCCCAGCCGTCAAAGAGGGCTCCCTTGGGTCCAAACTGGCCCTTGAGGCTAGGCGCGGGCTCCACCTTGAGCAGGTCCGAGGCGGGGGCGAACCACTCGTCGGAGCAGGAGAGAGCCTTGCCGCCGAGGGCCACGGAGGATACTTCCGTGGTTCCGCTCTCGAGGGCGGAGATCTCGCTGATGTCGAGTCGCTTGTACATCTTTGATTCTTGGGCGGGCAAGTGAGAGAGTATGTGTGTTAGGAGATTTCGAGAATGCTACGGGAACAGTAGAATGCGTCACTCGGATACGAAGAGGAGAGCGATGAACCAGGCCGCGGAAGCAAAAGAAGAGGACGACAGGAGCAAAGGACAAGGACGCAAGAACGATGGACAAAGGCCGCGGAAGCCTCGGCTTTCTGCGTAGAGTAAGTAAGTAGCTCCCTCGTGACGCCCTCTTCGTTCCTCGGTGTGTCTTTCAGGCACCTTATCTAGCATAGTGGGTTGGGGCTCCTCTCCTCTTCCCCAACGGACGCGCGGACCAGTTTGGCTTCCTCGCTCCCTGTGTGCCTCGGGCGTCAAGGCGTGGGAAGTGTCAACTCGCCGGTGACTCGGTAGCCGGCAAGCCGCGGGGAGACTCTGGACGAGGGCACAGGAACACACACAACGCGGCCCCGAACAACTCCGGATTGCGAAATGCGCCCACCATCAAAGCGGTCTGGAGCAAAGCGGTCATTTTCGTCCTACTCGACATGCCATTGCAAGCCAATTTTCTCAAGGCGAGGAGGCTTTGGCCAAGCTGCGAATTTCTTTGGGCCTGAGGCAACGCGTCACGCGCAGAAGGAGCAACGGCGCAGTCTGGTGCGTGAAACATGAATGGACGACCCACCTGGCCGAGGCACAACAGGTCCAGCTGAGACCCCAACGGTGTTCTGATCAAACTATTCGAAAATCTGCTGAATGACATTGCAAAAGTCTCGGAGAGATTCGCCTGCTAAGAGGCATACATTGCGAATCGGAGCTTTGATCACGCGCCAAAGGCCGGATTCTTGCCTCGAAGCCGCGTAGCGACTCATCACAATTTGCCAAGCAAAGCCTCGACTGCTTCCTTTGTGTTCTGCTTCTCCTCCTTGATGAGATTGGAGATGGCCTTGAAATTGGGATGCGAAGCGTCTTGCAAAAGCTGGAAGAGGAGTGACTCGGACGTGGATATTTGCGCTCCAGCGCTGGACATTCGGTTGAAGGCGATGCTGCGCTCGCCGGCGTTGCAGCTGCTTACGCCGTCGGCGGCGATGTGCACGTCGATGCCTTGCTCCAGAAGGTCGAGGGCAGTTTGGAGCACACATACGTGCGACTCGATGCCGACGATGATGACAGAATTGATATTGGCCTTGCTGAGCCACTCGGGCGTCGAGTCGGGGAGGACCATCGAGAAGCGCGTCTTCGGAAGTGGAGCTGTGGTAGTAGGAGGAGGAAGCTTTGTGATGATCGAAGAGAGCGGGGAGACTGTGGCGCCAAGAGCTGGTGCACAGGACGGGTCAAACGTTTTGAAGCAGCAGCAAATGTCAGCACAAAGTTACGAGGTCGGCCTTTGTCTTCCTGGTGCTCTCTTGTGTGTCTGTTTAGCTCGTGAGTGCTCCGGTCACGTCAGTTCTCACCCTTGGGGGCCTGCTCGGTGGCATACACAGGTAGACCGAGGATCTCGGCAGCGCGCAGCAGTTTCACGGACGTCTTGACGACATTGTCAAAGGAGTGGATAGCCGTGGCAAAGCGCTCTTGAATGTCGCAGACGAAGATGGCCGTGTTCTGTGGGTGAAGGCGAACGACCTTGGTGAGGGCAGACATTCTGGCGGGCCGGTGAGGTTGAGCGGTGCTGATGGCTGTGTCGTCGGAACAGAAAGGCAGAAAGGCGAATGACGGGGCTGTTTTGTACTGGAGCGGGGCGATCGGCGTGGCGTTGTTCGGATCTGGGTGTTCCAATCGAGGCGAACTCTTATGTTCGAGGGACGCTGAAGGTGGAGTGCAGCATGAACGGGGCCAAGGCGGCGGCAGTGGGGCGAAAGCGGGGAAGCAAGGTCCGTGCGGCGTGGAAGCCCGCGTACGCGGTTGCTGTCGCTTGGCCGCGCCTTTCCGCTCCCAGGTTTCCCTCCAACCACATCAAATGAACGACCACGCCCAGTACAAGTCGAGCACCGCCCGACAGGCGGATCCCGACGTAAGAGCGGACTTCATGGGGCTTGGCTCCTGGCCGCCTGGCATCACTGCGAATCGACGGCATTTAAACACGGCGGCTTTGACGCCAAGGGATTTTGCTAGGTCCAGCCTCGCGAGACCAACAGTCCATGGCCATCGGTACAGTTCTAATCAGCATGCCCGTTTGGGAGAAATAGAGGTAGGGACTTGGCTCTGACGGCGCCGAGTGGTAGTCTCGGCGTTACCGAGCACTCGGTCCTCTGGCTTCCGGCGGTAGACTTGGCATATACGAGACCGTGAGCAGCTGCCCTGTGACATGGCCTCGCTCGGGGTAGCGGCTCATGTTCGGGCGGCCGTACAAGCCTCGAGTAGCGAGGAAGACCGGCGCATGCAGATACGGTGGAGCCCCGTCTCGCTGCTGCACCACGGGTAGCATGTCCTTTACTCTACCCACAACGCTGAACAGGTCTTGCAGGAACTCCTGCGTAGCCGTATTGGCGCAAGGGTGGTAGCAAAATATAAACGGATGCCCCACGGCAGACCATCTACTCATTCTCTCTTTTTTTCCCTTCAAGACGTCTCCTGCCCCATACTCGAAGAATACGTAAGTACATGGAGCAGGCCAAACGCCAGCTTCCCCTCGGCAGTTGCTCATTCGGGCTGCTTACCATACCCCACCTTTAGCACCCCAACCTTGCGCAGAATTTCCTCACAGACACCTCTTCAAGCTTAACCGTACCATGTGCTCGTTCAAGCTCGCAAGGCTCGCCATCTTGGCCGTGGCTTTCTCTGGCCTCGCCGCCGCCGCACCAGTGGATCAGTGCCAGGTCGCGCGTGACCTCATGCCTACTGGCACCTGCGACTCTTCCCTTCAAAAGAGGATGGCCCCGTCCCCTCCTCCATGTGGCTTCGGGGAGCAATGCGCCGGCTGCACTGTCACCAGCACCATCTGCAAGACGGACATTACTCACGACTACGACCCTGACAACACGGCATGCATTGCCGGTCTGCTGGGCTCCCTCGTCGACCCGTACCGCGCCTCTCGAGGTGCCGATTGGCAGTACGTCGGTGGCGACCCCGTGCCGTCCGACACGCCGCCCACCAACCGCACCCTGACGGGCACGATCAACGTCCAGGGCATCGACGCTTCCCTCACCGGTCTCTTTGCCGCGCGCGAGTGCGAAAACCACGCCTACGCCACACTCGACTGCTCGAGCTGCTGCGCGTGGTACGGCCCCAAGCCTACTCCTCCGCCTTGCTCCACGTGCTCCACTGCCCAGAATCAGTCCACTGCAGACACTTCCTCGACAGTTACCAACAATGTCACTTCCCAGGACACTTCGCAGCAGACTGGGAACACTGCGACTCAGGTTACTACTCCCACATGCTCCGGCACATGCTCTACTATTGACGAGTCTGGGACCACCAACACCAACACCAGCGCCGAAACTAGCAAGACCAACAGTAGCACCGAGAGCACCAAGACCAACAGCAGCTCCGACAGCAGCAAGACGACCAATAGCGCCGAGACGACCCAGGCGGGCAACAGTACCCTTGATGCCACCAAGACGGAAAACAGCGCCAGCGCCAGCGCTGACGCCACGCAGCAGGGTCTTACCCACCCAGTAGGGAGTACCGGGAATACCTCAACTCGCAGCTTTGCGCGCCGCCACCACTCGGTTGAGCTGTGGTGAGGGAGGTCAGACTTCTTGCGCTCCTGCGCTACGAGGCAGGAAAGTCGTACACGCGCTGTCAATCTTGACCGTGCAGTGGGGTCCTCGCGACTCGAGCTATAACCCCCCGACCTCACCGCCAACTTATCTGCTGTTCTTCCCTCTTCATGACCCTTGTTCATACTTGCCCCATTGTTCATATGTCTGTACTCCTTCATTCCACGTGGTAGGCCCTACACCTCAGCGCTCCCATAGCTACGTTTTCATGCGCCCCCTCTGCGGCTGGCACCCAACAAGGGGGTGGAGACGCCCAGACCAACACAACAGACAATTCGTAAATTTCACTTCTCACTTCCTGATTCTGTGAATGAGCTTGGCCTGGGATTCTTTGTGATGCTTGCCTTGACGTTGACTCGACGTGCGCCTCATCCCTATCTCCCGGGGTACGCATCACAGACACACACACGCACACATACACACGCAACCACTGAGCTGAAACTCCCTGCGGCTAGGCAGGTTCTGGTTCATTTTGGGTAGGCAGGCGCAAAGCGCGGGCAGCGACAGGATTGTGAGTATGCGTACTACCTTGTGCTGCGCGCTGCGCTGACCGACTGACCGACTACACGGGGTGCAAGTAAGAGACCGAGAAAAGCCAAAATCGAATGGGGCCGAAAAGAGAGCATCTATAGAACCTGATGACGGAACTTAGCGAGACACGCAGCATAGATCGTTAGGACGGCAAAGTGCAGGCTGGTGCGTTCTAGTGATGGGGAAGGGTAGTCCGCGGCGGGACGTGAGGTGCTAAGGTAGATGCACAAAGCGAGGCGGAAACGGTGGGAGCGGGAAAGCCCAGGAAGGCTGGAAGCAATGTCCATCGAGCAGAGACGACCTCTACTTCTTCTTCTTGGGGTCAGCCTTCTTTGGCTCGGGCTCATCCTCTTCGGTGTCGGGCTCGCGCTCTCCACCGTAGCTCAGCCACTTGTTCAGACGGAGGCGCCTCCTCTCCTCCTGAGCCTTGATCTCGTTTCGGGTCTTCTTCTTCTTCTTGCCCTTAGCGGCCTTGAGCTTGGACATGTCCTGGTCGTCCTCATTGCCCGAGCCTGCCGGGGTGGGCGCGACGGAACTAGCAGGTGTGCCGGCCTTGGAAGCCAGGCGAGAAGCCACGCGCGAGGACGCAGCGGGCGTACCTGGAGCAGGGGAGCCAACGCCGGGCGTCGAGGCAGCGTCGTCGTCAATCTCCTGCTGCTGGTCGCCAAAGTTGTTCTCGAGATCAACACGGCTCTTGCCAGTGATGCGGCCGTCGACGACGTGCCATTGCTCGGGAAAGAGGGCAGTGACGAACTCGGTGTTGTGCGAGATGCAGACTACGGCGCCACCCCACTCGCGAATGGCGACGGCAAGACCGCCCAGGGCCTCTCGGTCCAGATAGTTGGTCGGCTCGTCCAAGACCAGAACCTGGGGGTTGTTCCACATCGCGGCAGCAAGCACAACCTTGACCTTTTGACCTCCGGAAAGACCGCGAATCTCGTTGTGCTCGGCAATCTCTCCGTTGAGACCGACGGCCTCGAGGGTGGCCCGAATCGCCTTTTGGCTGAGCTCGCGCGATCCAGCACCCTCTCGTGCGTTCTCGACATCATCGAAGCGGCCAACGAGCTTGGTGAAGCCGAGCTCGTTGAGGCGGTCGCGAGGAATCCAGGAGTTGTCCTTGTGCTGGAAGCCCTTCCACTTGATCTCGTACTCGAAGCCACGCTTCATCTTTCTCCGACCGACAATGAACTCGATCTGCCTCTTCTCACCCGTCGTCGAGGTGATGGGCTGCGCAAGCTGGTCTGCTTCTTCCTGGGAAATCTTCCTGTTGGCCTTTTCAGTCTGCTCCTTGTCCGCACCGTCGCTGTAGCGCCACCGGATGTAGTCGCAGGCGGACTTCTCGAGGTGCTGCTCCAAGTGGTGAAAAGCGTGCTGGTGCAGCACGGCAACACGCAAGTTGGGGTGCTTCTCGACCTTGCCCTCTTGGGGAACAACCTCCTCAGTAAGGACCTTGAGCAGCGTCGACTTTCCGGCACCGTTGGGACCAAGGATACCAATGCGAGAGGAGAGGGACACGGCGCACGAAGCATTGTTGATAGAAGGCTTCTTCATGCCGGGGTATGTGTAGGTGGCATTGCTGACCTTGAGAATCGTCCGCGTGTTGGATCGGATACCCATGAGCGAGCCAGGGGGAGGGAAGGTAAACTTGACCGAGGTGGCCGCGAGAGAAACGTACGACTTGGCCTCGGGCTTCGTCTCAATGAACTTGGACAGGTTTCCCTTGTAGTACTTGAGCTTCTTGCTCTCGTAAGCGATGATGTCTGTGCAGACATTGTCGAGGAAGCCGACGTCGTGGGAGACTGTGAGGACGGTGATGTTGCTGTTGGAGACGAGGTAGTTCTCCAGCCAGGCCACCGAGGCAACGTCCAAGTGGTTCGTCGGCTCGTCGAGCAAGAGAACGTCGGCACCAATGAGCATGGCACGTGCCAGCTCGAGCTTCATCTTCCAACCTCCGGAAAGGGAAGCGACGGGGTTAGCCTGGCGTTCGCTGTCAAACCCAACGTCGCCAAGGACCTTGCTAATTTGGTCCTTGGTCTTGCCGGAAAGGCGAGGGTCCTTGGCGATGAACTCGAGAATCGGGATCGAAGCGTCCTCGCCTTGGTTGTGCTCAACCATGACGGTGACGAGGTCCTGGGGGTAGCCCTCGACCTTGCCATCGCGCATGGCCTTGAGAAGGGTACTCTTACCGCTACCGTTGGCAGCAACGATACCGTAGCGGCGGCCACGGAAGAGCTTGAGGATAGTGTGGTTGAGGAGCAGCAGGCCACCGTAGGCAAGGGAGAACTCGATGCGGCATACACACTCGCCAGCCTCGTCTTCCTCTTCTTCGGGCTTGCCGAAGCGTGTCCGGTCGAGCTCGACGTAGGTCTGTCGCAAGCTGTCACATGCTGCCTTGGCTGACTCTGGGGACGAGCAGATGCGCCTGAGGTAAGGCAAGACGTAGACGTCTTCCCATGCAGAGGCCTGGACAATGCGCTTGTCTGCGAGGCGAACAATGAGGGCGGCGACCCAGTCAAGTCCGATGAGAGCAAAGTCATCGGACTTAACGTTGGCGTGCTCCTCGGGGACATGGCCCTGGACGGCCGCAATGACGGCGTCACGCGCGGCACCCTTGGCCTGTTGGAAGGCCTTGACGGGGTCCTCGTCTGGCTTGGCCTCGCCGACGGCCTTGGTGGCGTTCTGGAGGGTGTTGAGTGCGCTGCGGGCGTACTCGCGAACTTCGGGGAAAGAGGCGCCCTTTTCAATGCGCTCAACACCGGGCGTGAGGGCGGGAAGGAACCTGGAGGCCTCGTGGGGGTCACGGACGAGCTTGCACAGGTTGTCTACGACGATGACAGTCTGCCTTTGAACGGTCTGGTTACGCTCGCCGAGGGCCCTGGCGAGCAGGGGGACCATGACGGCGAGGGCAGGGCCAGTGACTTCTGCGACGAATGTGGTGGAGGACAGCTTCTTGATGGTTGCAGCGACAGTGTCTGGGGCACGCATCGTCTCGACAAGGTCGGGGATGTAAGGCCGGATGTCGTTGTTGTCGATGACACCACAGACCTTGGTGGCGGCCTTGACGGCAGCCTTGGAGATCTCAGCCTTGGTCTCGTGCATGGCATTGGTGACGTACGGGATAAGCTTGGGGAGCTGCTCGCCAACCTGCTCGCTGTATGCGTCACTGAGCTTGCCAATGAGCTTGAGGGCGCCGACCTTGCTCTGCCACTTGGATGCGCTCGAATCCAAGGTAGAGTAGAGGGTGTCGAGAAATTCTGGGACGGCCTCTGCGGGGACCAAGGGGAAGAGCTGGTTGACTGCAGCCTGAGCGGCCTCTTGGACAACGTCGCCCTTGTCGGCGTAGAGGTCGAGGAGGGTGGGGAGAGTCTGAGGGAGGAGCCACGGCTCAGCGCCCAGGGGCGAGGGTGCATTCTTACCAGCGACCTTGGAGAAGATGGCACCGAGGCCTACAGCTGCGGCTTCCCTCTCGTATCCGCTCTTCTTGTTCTTGGCGGCCTTGAGGAGGGAAGTGACGATCCCCTCGGAGTGGATGGCACGGAGTCCATGGTCGTTGATATATTGGGCGAGGCCGTCGGCGGCCTTGTTGCACTCCTCAGCGGAAGGAGCCTTGTAGATTGCGTCGAGGTGAGTCGTCGCAGTGGTTGCGCCGTTGGTGGCGGCGACTGCTGCCATGGCTGCTTTTGATATGTGGGTGGAGAAAAGAGGGGGAAACGATCAAGTCTATTCTAGTAGCACTAATGTGTAGGGCAGAGGCGAAGTCGTGCCGGGCGCAGGCCAAAGAGCGGCGCGGGTATTGATGGGAGGGAAAATGCTCGAACGCGGCCAGGAAATGGTGAGTGGTGGTTGGGTCTTGGAGACGGTTGATGAGGTGAAATACAAAGGTGAGTTGACCTTGAATGACTTGGGAAGAAGACGAGGGGCTTTTCTTCTTCTTCTCGAGATACGGCCTCTCCTGTCCCTGTCCCTGTCCCTGTCGCTGCGCCGCCTGCCCGCTCACCAATCGCGTCGCCTGGCAAATTTGTTCCTCCGTCGTGAATTTCTCAGCCTCGCGCTCACTCACTGCCTTGGACGGACGCGTGCATTTGGCAGCCGGCCCCCTCACAGCACGTGTCAGCCGTGTCGGTCGCCGTGTCCGCTTCGGCCCAACTCCCGCCAGCCAGCCAGCGCCGCGACGGACACGCAACACCGCACACGCACACAGCAGCACAGCTCCAAGTCACCACGCGGCCACGCGGCACACGCACACGGGCCACGGCACCACCAGTCAGGCAAGGTGGGTGGGTGGTTGCGTGGCCGGGCGCGCGGGGCCGCGGGGCTGGAGGGCAACAACTCACACGGTCCACGCACCACGACGACGCACACTCTGTAGCTCACCAGGCCAATCGCACTCCTTCTCGTGTTCATCGTCGAGACGGACAATTGTTACCACCAGCCAATCGCCCGTGCAAGAGGCTCCATTGACTCCCGCCCTCACTCGCTCGTTGCCCGAAGCGTCCAGGCTCACCCCCGTAACTCGAACCCCCAAAACAGCAGGCACTGGGCACAGATAAACGAGCTCCCAACACCTTGCACCACCTTGAGTACAACCAACATCATCACCCCGCCAACCGCAGCCAGCAGCCTCTCCCCGCCATGGTTCTCCTTGCTGCTTCCATCTGCACTCGCGGCGGCAAGCCCGTCATCTCCCGCCAATTCAAGGAGATGTCGAGGTCGCGCGTAGAGAGTCTCCTCTCTTCCTTTCCCAAGCTCCTCTCTGCAGGGTCGCAGCATACGACCATTGAGACGGAGAGCGTCCGATACGTCTACCAGCCTTTGGAGGATCTCTACATGATCCTCATCACAAACAAGAACTCAAACATCCTCCAAGACATCGATACCCTCCACCTATTTGCCCGCGTCGTCTCCGACATGTGCAGGTCCCTCGACGAGAGGGACATTCTTCGCAACAGCTTCGAGCTCCTAGGTGCATTCGATGAGATTGTCAGCCTTGGCTACCGTGAGAATGTCAACTTGCCCCAGGTCCGCACCATCCTCGAGATGGACAGTCACGAGGAAAAGATCCAAGAGATCATCGAGAGGAACAAGGAGCTCGAGGCAAAGGAGGAGCTCAAGAGGCGCGCAAAGCAGCTAGAGATGCAGAGGCGGGACGCGGCCCGCCGCGGTCAGCCTGGCGCTACCCACTACGGAGGCATGGGAGGAGCTGGCTCGGGAGGATACACATCTGTTTCGCGGGGCTACGAGTCGCCCACATCGGCAGCGCCCGTCGTTCGAGACACTGGAGCAGAGTGAGTGCGACCCAGTGGAGGACATGAATCCCGGGCTTCCCATCATTTATCTGACCTACTGACCCACTGATGTCCTTCGTCTCTTCCCCCTTCCACAGCGCCGCGCCCAGCCCTCGACCCTTCAAGGGCAAGGGAATGCAGTTGGGCAAAAAATCTCGTGGGGCCGACTTGCTCGGCGACTCGGCAGCGGCTGAGCGAAAGCCTCTGGTAGCACCGGCAGCAGCAGCAGTACCGACAGCAGTGCGTCAATCTTCGATTGGCAGCTCTCGGCCAGGCACACCTGCTGGTGGGTCTGGTGCAAACCCCCTCGATATGCTGCCACCGGTCGAGCAAGAAGCCGTCCACATCGTCGTCAAGGAGCGGGTATCCATGACTGCCGAGCGCGATGGCTCTCTTTCCTCTTTCGAAGTCAAGGGTGACCTCGAGCTGCGCATCACAGACGCCACCCTCGCCAAGGTGCGGCTGCAGCTCGCCGACCCATCTGCGTCGTCTCATCTAGCTGGGGGCGAGGAGCTGCAGTACAAGACGCACCCGCACGTCGACAAGAACGCCTGGGGATCCTCAAGACTCATCAGCCTCAAGGACCCTAGCCGGCCCTTCCCGCTAAACCAGAACCTGGGCGTCCTCAGGTGGAGGCTGGCCTCAAAGGACGAGAGCCTCGTTCCTCTGAGCATCTCCTGCTGGCCATCGGTCAGCGGCGATGGCACGGGCGAAGTAAATGTCGAGTTCGAGCTCGAGGCAAAGGACGTCGTCCTCCAAAATGTTACCATTGCCATTCCTGTTCCCGAGGGCACGGGCGCAGACCTCGCAGCAGAGGCATCCGTTGGCGCATTCAGCGTCGACGCAGAGCAGAGCTTGCTCCTCTGGACTATTGACCAGGTCGACTCGAGCACGTCCAGCGGCAGCCTCGAGTTCAGCGTCAGCCAGGGCGCAGAGGTCGCAGATGTCTTTTTCCCACTCAACGTCAACTTCATCAGTCAGGAAACCCTCAGCGACACAAAGGTACGTAGCTGGACATTGAGTGATGAGATGACTCGAGCAGCCAGCCAGTCGGCAGGTCGACTGACACAACGTTGCCTCTGCACCTCCCTGTATGCCCCACTGTTCCGAACCTCTGCAGGTCGCCTCGGTCGTCAACTCGGACACGGGCGCTCCAGTCACCTGGTCGACGCAATCGGTCTTGTCCACCGACAGCTATACTGTCACTTAATGCGTGGGGGAGGGCGAGGGGACAGTCGAGCGTGGCGGATGGGAGGTGTTGCGCGGGAAAAGGGCGAGGTTGGATGTGCGTACCGCCCTTGCTGCAAATACAATCAATGGCTTACGCTTCTTTGTTGAACGGGCAGTGCGACGAGCAGAGGCTTGACTACCGATGATGTCGTTCTCCCCCGTGCACTGATAGCGCATTGTCAATGATGTATTGAAGCTCTATGCAACGTGGAGCATACATACAGATACACTCGCCAGCCTCGTGCAGACAAGTAGCCCTCCTACTCCTCGTCCTCGTCGTCGTCTTCTTCTTCTTCGTCGTCCTCACCAGCATTCTCCTTCCTCTCCCGCTCCTCCTTCCACATAGCATACAACCGCCGTCTCCTCGCGGGCACAGACGTCTCTTTGCTCGCCGCTTCGAAGAGCATCGCGTAGACTTGTGCGCGGAGGGCTAGTGGGGACATGCCGCACGCGGCAAGGATGCGCGGGAAGGTCAACTCGTCTTCTTCTTCTTGGTCGTCTTCTTCCTCGTCGTCCTCGTCACTGTCAGACGAGGAAGATTCCTCCCCTCTTCTCCGCTTGGACGCGCGCTCGCCCTTCTCCTCCGACGCGACGCTCGCGACGAGGCAGTCGTCGAGCAGTGGCTGGAGGACATTGTTGAGAATCTTTTGGTAGACGGTGTTGGAGTGACACGTTGCAGCCGTATCGACCATGGGCTGGAGGAGCTGCTTCACCGGGAGGGGCGATTTGGACTTGGACTTGGACTGGGATGGGGTTGAGGCAGCACGCTTCTTCTTCTTGTTGCTGCTGCTGTTGCTGCTCTCCGCAGGCTCTACCACCGTCTCGACGTCAGCCTCAGCATTCTCCTCTGCCCAAGCGAGTGCCTTTTCCAGTTCCTCGAGGTAGACGTCTGTGAGGTGATACGTGAGGCCATCGGGCACTTTTACGTCGTTTGCGCAGAGCGGCCCGCCTTCCTTGACCATGAGACGCGAGAAGTGCACAATGGCACCTTCGTCCCAAGAGTCCCTCGCCAGTAGCCGGAAGGCGGCGTTGACGAAGCGTCTCAGAAGAAGGTAGAACTTGTCGATCCTGAGTAGAGCGCGGGGGGTGAGGTCGCTGTCAGCGGCGAGAGCACGGCATGGCTCGGTTCATCCCAATTGCAGACTCACCTCCACTTGTCCAGCCCAGTCCACTCCCTCGTCATTTCGTCCCAGAAGCCCTCCAACAGCGACAAGCCTCCGCGTGCCCTCGCCGTCATGTCCGGGACTGCTTCTGCCGTCTGGGCCTGCTCCGAAGCAGGGGCGGCGCCTTTCCGCGTCGCCTTGGTAAATGCACCAATGGGCGGGGCGGGCATGCGAGACGTCCCCGGAAAGGCGAGGAGCAGGTCTGAAAGTTCCTGTGCTAGCGCTTGTTGGACGAGGGGCTTGTCGGACATCCAGAAGCCTGCGGGGAGGATGTGGTGGGTGACGCCGATCAAATCAGTGGGTTGGCCTGCTTGGTGAATGACTAGTAATTGGCCGCCTTCCTCGACTCACAGTAGAAGATGCCCTTCCAGAGCTTTGCCAGCTCCAAGGGCGGCAAGAGGCTGTCTCCCTCATTCGACTTGGCCAGGAAGAGGGCCAATGAACGAATCGCGGAGTCGCGCGTCTTCTTCTCGGTGGAAGCCAGGAGCTTGCCCATTGGGATGCCGGCCTCAGGCTCGGCCTGCGCTGCCTTTTTCCCGGCAGCCTTGGATGATGTCGTAGTCTTCGTGGACATGATACAGATGCTGATTGGAAGGGGGTATTGAAGTCTCGGCCAGATCCACGATGGCGGCCTGTAGTACAAGATCGTATGGACCATCTGCGAGCTACTGTACCTGGCGTCCCTGGCCGCCTCCAAAACTTCCCCTCGGTCCTCGTCAAAATTGGACGCGTGGGTTGCGCCGCGGCAACACGCACGGCGCTGAATGAGGCGTGGCTGCCACCTCGGCCGATAGAGAGAGCTGGACCAGCACCAGCCTGAAGTGGCCGCGGGTCCGGTAGGCCATTATTTGTGGAGCATACACATCCGCCTGAGGGTCCCAAAAACATTCACTCAGCTTTCGATGTGGTGAGCTTCTGCTGAGCAGGCCAATCACCACAGCCATCACCACATTTCTCACTCTCGGGACTACGATACGATGTCGGCTGGCACCAGTACATCACCGGACAACGAGGACCGGGAGCGCCTCCTGCGTGAACGGCTGCTGCAGGCCAAGGACAGACGCGATGGCGCGAGGGACAGCGACAGGCCACCACCACCACCACCATCGGATGAGCGCACGGGAGGCCGCGACCTGACGCGCAGCGACGAGTACCGGCCACGCGACGAATACCGGCCACGCGACGAATATCGCCCTCGGAGAGCATCTCCATCGTACGAGGCCTATCGGCATGACTCAGGTCGTGGAGACTGGGATAACTCGGGTAGCCGACGGTACGATGCGGGAGACGGCAGACCAGGTCCTCCCCCGCCAGGTCCGCCGCCGCCTCACTGGAACGGGCGCGCTCCTCCACCACATATGAACGGCCGGAATCCGTATCCTCACGATCGGGAAGGGGGTCCAGACTCGTACCGTGGCTATGGCTATGATCACCGGCCGCCGCCACCTATGCGGCCAGACGAAGAGGGGAGTGGCGTGCCTCCCCCTGGTGCATGGGGTCGCGGACCCAGGCAAGCTGGACCCGATGACATGGGTAAAGCTCAAGGGTACCACCGCCCTCGAGGCCCTCCCCTGGACAATGGAGACGGAAGCTTCTTTGCGGCTCGCAACGAGCAGCGAAAGCAATCGCAGCTGTCCATTTGGCCTCCGTCACCCACGGCGCCGTATCCGTCCGACTCCGAGGACGAGAAGAAGAAGAAGCGCAAAAAGGCTGAAAAGTCAAAGCACAGTCGGTCATCTCGCTCCTCAAAGCACAAGGACAGGCATTCATCGTCCTCCTCGAAGAGACATCGACACCGACACCGCTCGAGTACAAAGAAGCGGAGACACGATAGCGACGATGAGTCAGCAAGTGACTACGACTCAGAGGAGGCATGCAGGCGTCGGAAGCGGCGGGAGCGTGCGCGTGCGAGGGACGGCCAGGACGGCGAAGCAGAAGGCAGTCGCGCAAAGAGCCGCGAGCACGATGATCGGGACAGGGGCGACGATCGAGACTCAGATGGCGACCGACGGCGGTCACGACACACCCGCGAAGGCTCATCCCGCCGCAAGCACCGGCACCGCAGTCGTAGCGCTCGCGCAGAGTCTGCATCCGAATCAGACGACGGCAGCGCCGATGATCGCAAAGCTGGCAAGTCAAGCTCAGAGCCCAAGGTTTCGTCGCATCGGGATGGATTAGACATTGGCGGCGGCAAAGTCAAGGGGGAAGCAGACTCGGACGAAGAGATTGGCCCACAGCTGCCGCTCAATGAGGAGGGCAAGCCTGTGGATCCGCGGGCGTATGGAGGCGCCCTGCTGCCGGGAGAAGGCTCGGCCATGGCTGCCTTTATCCAAGAAGGCAAGCGCATCCCTCGGCGTGGAGAGATTGGCCTGTCTTCGGAGCAGATTGAAGACTACGAGCGGGCTGGTTTCGTCATGTCTGGCTCTCGCCATGCGCGCATGAATGCCGTGCGAATGCGAAAGGAGAACCAGGTCATCAGTGCCGAGGAGAAGAGGACGCTGCTGAAAATGCGGCAGGAGGAAAAGGAGAAGAAGGAGCGCGAGATTGTGGGCCAGTTCAGGGAGATGCTGGATACGGTCCAGCCCCCCAGCAGGCACTAGCTGTCGGCGGCGTGGTCGGTGCGGCGCGGTTGCTGCGCTTGCATTCTGTTGTGTCTCTGTCAATCGATATCCTCTGCGAGCGTCTGCAATGTCTGTTTGTGAGATGAGCATTTTGGTGCCTGTCCTCAGCTGCAATCCGGGACCCGCGCATCAACTTGGACTTGGCACTGTTTATGCTTTGCAATCCTCGGTCTGAGATCCTTCATCTCCATCATGTGGTGCATTGGGGCTCCGAATGCACTAAGGTATTCAGCCTCGCCCTGTCTTCCTGGTGCAGTAGAAGCAAGCCGGGCTAGCCCGGGAGTTTCGCGCTACTTAATAGACCATCAGTTTCGGGTTGTTAGCCTTGGGCAAATGAGTGCGTGGTTGGGGGGTTTGATTCAAGATGGGCAAAGAGGCGCCGCCTGCGCGCGCGACAGTCATGCCAGAAGCCCTGACCGTGATCACTGCGATCTCTCCGTCTGTGCCGTGGTGCCCACGCGTGCCCCGGGCGTGCCTGGTGTGTCTGTGTGGCGTGTGCGTGCCCTCCAATGGCGGCGGCGGCGGCGTGACTATGGGTTGCGTCACTTGGCGGCCCAGGCGCAGAGGCAGCCCAGGCGGGGCGGGCGGAAGGAGCGAGGGTAGAGAGAGTGTCACATGCGTGCGTACGACAATGGCGGCTGCAGCTCGAGGGCGAGTTGAGCCGGATGGCCCGCGCGGCGGCGATGACCGGGCTACGCAGCGGGAGCAGCCAAGCAGAGGCGAAAGACCCCGCGAGGCGATGCAGGGTTGAGCTCAGGTGCCCTGGGCTGGGGCGACGAGGACGAGGCGAGGCGGTTGCTTCCATCGACGTCTTCACCGACGACGACGGGCAGCGACGCAGGCATCACGATTGGTATCCTCGCTACCATTATCAGCATTAGCTACCTCTAGTCATCAATACCGCCAAAACCAACAACTACTCGCTCAATCTACACATACTTACAAGTAATCATGGGTGCGTTCGCAGAGGGAGCACAGACAGTCTACACGTGCTACCCACCCTTTCCGCAGCTGACATTTCCAATCATTCCGCTCACGCCTGCCTACCTCATGTGACCGCAACCGCTACAGGTCTCATCGACATTGCACCAGCTGGCGTCGTTGCCGGCAAGGACGTCTACAAGGTCTTTGACTACGCCCGCCAGCACGGCTTCGCCATCCCCGCCTTCAACGTCACCTCGTCCTCCACCGCCAACGCCGCCCTGGAGGCTGCTCGCGACGCAAAGTCCCCCGTCATCCTCCAGGTCAGCCAGGGCGGTGCCGCCTACTTCGCTGGCAAGGGTCTCGCCAACGACAAGCAGCAGGCTTCCATTGCCGGCGCCGTTGCTGCCGCCCACCACGTCCGCGCCGTCGCCAAGGCCTACGGCGTCCCCGTCATCCTCCACTCTGACCACTGCGCCAAGAAGCTCCTCCCTTGGTTCGACGGCATGCTTGCCGCCGACGAGGAGTACTTCCAGAAGACTGGCGAGCCCCTCTTCTCTTCCCACATGCTTGACCTTTCCGAGGAGCCCAAGGAGGAGAACATTGAGATCTGCCTCAAGTACCTCGAGCGCATGGCCAAGCTCGGCATCTGGCTCGAGATGGAGATTGGTATCACCGGTGGTGAAGAGGACGGTGTCAACAACGAGAACGTTGACAACAACTCCCTCTACACTCAGCCCGAGGACATCTGGGACATCTACTCTGCCTTCTCCAAGATTACCCCCAACTTCTCCATTGCCGCTGGCTTCGGCAACGTTCACGTGAGTGTCCAGCAGCGCAAGGCGCAGCGGTCGGTACGGAGTGCATACATGCGTCACAAATAACTCACAATTTGCTTCGACTCGTCGCTCTCTCCCTGCCTCCGCCTCTGCAGGGCGTCTACAAGCCCGGCAACGTTCAGCTCCGCCCCGAGCTCCTCTCGAAGCACCAGGCCTTCGTCAAGGAGAAGATCAACTCCTCCAACCCCAAGCCCGTCTTCTTCGTCTTCCACGGTGGCTCCGGCTCCGAGAAGAAGGACATTGCCGACGCCGTCTCGTACGGTGTCGTCAAGATGAACGTCGACACCGACACCCAGTTCGCCTACCTTGAGGGTATCCGTGACTTTGTCCTCAACAAGAAGGACTACCTCCTCACCCAGGTCGGCAACCCCGAGGGCGCCGACAAGCCCAACAAGAAGCTGTGCGTATGCGCTCGGGTTTCCGCGCCTCGTATGATCCCGCCGCTCAAGTTTCAAAATGCTGACAAATCCCACGCCTGTATCTCCCCCATTTTCGCCGCTGCAGCTACGACCCCCGTGTCTGGGTTCGTGAGGGTGAGAAGACGATGAGCAAGCGTGTCCAGATTGCCTTCAAGGACTTGGGCTCCGAGGGCCAGCTCTAAGTTTATTGCTACAGATCTCGTCGTTCGCGGTAGAGCAAAAATGAGATGCAAGGATTGTTGATGGTTCTTGACTCGAATGATGCGCCCCAGTCTCAGTTTGAGGCCTTACTCAGTACGACAGTGGGAAGGTCGAGCTTGACATGGCGGTGACTTAAGGCGAGAAGTTAGATTCGCTGTTGTGGTCCTCGAACTCGAGGCGATGCGATTCCGCGTCAAGTCGCAATATGGCTATCCCTGAGTATGTACGCTGTCACTCAGCGCACGCCGCGACGACGTTCGAGTTGTCGGAATCCCCCGTTCGTGTCTACCAGCGTGGCGACGTGGAAATTGTTGTGAGGTGGAGCGATCACAGCGCGACCCCAGGAAGGAAGAGGTATGTATCGCTGCTTGGGTTTGTGCATCGTAATCGTGGGTATGGACGGTAGACTCGGAAGTCACGGCTCGAAGATCACAAATTCACAGACCACGATTCAACATTCAGGGTACCGGGCTAACTCGTTCGTTCGTTCGATCGAAAAGAGACAACAGGGGCACGGTACGGCACGGCGGGCAAGCGGGCGGGCGGCTACAAGGACAACGGAGGCGAGGCGAGGCGACGACGGACAAGAAAGTGGCAAAGAAGAAGTGCGTACGTGACACCAACAAATATGGTGCGCACACACCCTTTTCCCCACCTCTGAGAGAGAAAGAACTCCGTATATCGAGAGTGATGAGAAGCGATATTTCAGATTCAGATTCAGATCCAATGGAACGACGCGATTCCTCCTCCTTTCTTCGAAATCGAAATCGAGAACTCTTCCTTTCGTGGCTTTCGTGGGTTGCTCTGCGCTGAGTGGTATTGGCGTGACTTGGGCGCTCAGTCGCTGCGGCCGCGCTTCACGCCCGAAGCAACGGGCGTAGGGAGAGACTCGTGCTGCGATGGCTGCAAAGGGGCGTTGCTGCTGGCGGCCTTGTATGGTTCGCCGCCGGCGGCAGACGTTCCCACGCCGCGAGGCTGCAAGCCGGTATCCCTCTGGGGCTGCATACCGCTACCGGTAAATGTCGAAGGAGCAGGCGGGGCCTGACCTTGCTGCGATTGCTGATGAGGGCCGTTGTTGTAGAAGGGATTCGACGGTGCAGGCGAGCCGTGCGCGGAACCGTGAGCGGAACTGGGTGCGGACCCGGGTGGGCCGCCGCCTGGTCGAATGGTGATCAGGCTCTTGAGCCAGCCATTCTCGGTACTGAGGCGGCTGTTCTCCTCCTCGAGGTCGCGGACACGGCTCTCGAGTTCCTTGGCCGTCTGCTCGAGTGCCTGTTCGCGCATCTTCTTCTTGACGCGGAAGCGAGCAGAGGCAGCAGTGTTGCGGCGACGCTTGTCCTCCTCGATGGCGAGGCGGTTAGCCTCGGCATCAGCTTCCGGATTGCCGGTGTCGATGAGCTGCAGAGGAGGGATCTCTTCATGGAGGACTCGCTGCAACTCTGCGTCCTCGCGCTTCTCGCGGGCCGCGGCAGACTCTTCTTGCTTGTTGGTAGAGTGCCTGCGCTTCTTGTTGTGATTGCCATTGGCACCTTCGTTGCCGCTGCCGTCAGAACTGCTACCACTGTGCGAGTCGCGCTTGCCATCTTGATTCGGCGGGTCGGGCGAAGATTGGACGGACGAGTTGACTGGCTGGGCCTGACCCGGGCCCTGCATAGGCGCTCCGTTGGGAGCACCATTGGGAAGCTGACTCAAGGCGGCAGCCCAAGGATTGGTCGGTGCCTGAGCCTGATGAGGTACCATGGGCGGCTGGACAGGGAATGGCGCCTGGAAGCCGTTGTTGCCAAGCCCTGCCGGGTATCCGGGTGGCATCTGCTGCACGCCAAACAGTCCGGCCAAAGCTAGCGGGTTGGGGTACGCGTTGGTGCCAGAGAGGATCTGCTGGAAAGCGATGGCCTGCAGCAGCTCGTTGGACAGGAGCGGCATCCCGGGCTGCTGGGGATGCGGCTGAGGCTGAGCAGCCTGGCCGTTGTTTCCCAGACCAAAGTGGGCAAAAGCGTTCTCTGCCGTTGGGAGAGGGGGCTGCTGAGATGGTTGCTGCTGTCCTTGCGCACCGTTGGGGGCTTGAACCGGGCCGTTGGGATCACGAGAGGTACCGTTGGGCGCAGCATTCTCGGCGTGCCTGCGGGAATACTCGTCGCGCCCGTAACCAGGGCGCCTTCCTTCTCCTGCGGCGGCAGAAGGTGGCGCAAAGTACTGATTCTGCTGAACATGGTCGGCCTGGAGCTTATGGTCGTGGTGGGTGGGCTCCGCCAAGGGGTAGTGAGGAGCGCCATCACGAGCCTTTTCCGCGCGGCGACTCGAGAGAGCAGGGTTGTTGGCTGCGTCCCTCTCACGTCGCTCGCGCTCGCGTTCTCTCTCCCTCTCTCCCTCCCTCTCCCTCTCTTCGCGCTTTGCCTCTTCGTCCTTCTCATCGTCGAGAAGGAGCGCGTGCCCGGTGGGACCGTCGAAGCTGAAATTTGCGGTAGTCCAAAGTTCAAGCTGGTCCGAGAGGTTCATGGCATTCTGGTCGACGTCGCCGTCCTCTGGAGTGAATGCATTGAGACCGGCCAAGAGGGAAGACGAGTTGGTAGCACCAGTGCCGTCATTGGCACCGTTGCTGCCCTGGTTGTTCCCATTCCCGGCAGAGAGCGAATTGCTGCCGCTGGCCGCCGCACTATCGTGCGAAAAGTGATTGAGATTGAAGAGGAAGTCGTTCTGGGGACCGTTGGGTGCCATGGTGGGCGGACAAGTCGGGGGGTTGGGTCCGGAAAAGGCCCGCAGCGGGGCTTTAGGTACGAAGAGACGCGGAGGGACGACCTAGACGGCGACTCGACGTTCTCAAAGATGCGCGAGAATTGCGCCTGAATTGTCACCTCCTTCGCTTGCTGGTGCGGATGGTGGTGACGGTAGTAATGGGCGAAGAATTGACACGAGTGTCAAGATGAGTGACGAAGATTGTAATGGTGTCAAAAGTAATGGGGACCTAGCGACGTCACTCGTTCCGACGTTGAACCGTCTCTCCGACCAATGCTGGGTGCCAATGATCAGCCTCAAGGCGTCGCAGTGCGGGCGGGCAGGCGGGGGGCAGGCCGGGCAGGCAAGTGGACTGGGGACGGACTGGCACACGCGCAAACGGGCCGTCGAGTCTACAGCCTCGGGAGCGAGGAAATGGAGATGAGCAAGCAGGCTGCCAGGCACTAGAACCGAGCGGGGCAAGGCAAAGTGGTGAGCGTCGTTGTCGTCGTCGTAGGCGAGTCGTAGGCGTAGGCGGGGAGCGAGCGAATGCGAAGGCCCCTGGCTCTGGATCTGGCTTTGGCTCTGGCTGACAGACACTCGCCATCACATGCGGTTGCGGACCGCAGACACGGGCACAGGGACTGAGCCAGTGCCTTGCCGTCTCTCCCGCACTGCCCCGCGCTGCCCTGAGGACCCCGGCTGCAAAACTCCCGGGGCGCTCCGCTGACGCCATTTTTGTGACAGACTGAATCGCCACCCCCTCCGTGAACACGACGAGTCAGCCATCTGAATACAATATCATCGCAATTCAATCTCGGAATATACAATCCTCTTAATCGCGTTTCCATCGGTCTCTGGTATGACTGATCAAGGCACTGCGTCAGTGTCCCTCCAGCACCCGGACATAGACCGGCTCACTCTCCCTCGGCACGCCGCGTCTCACTCACCAGGGTCGCCGCGCGCAGGGGCGCTGCGATGAATTTTGGACCCAACCATTTGGGCTGTCACACTCTCACGCTCCTCCTTAAGCTGAGCTTCTGCAGGCCAGCTCCGCCCCCGCCACTGCCGTCGCCGTCGCCGCCCAGATTCTTCTGCGCGCCCGCGTCCCCTCTTGCCCACCTGCGTGCCAGTCCCGGAAGCTTGAGCGTAAGCTCGCCGTCACGTGACAAAAGTCTCCGAGGCACACCCAGAGCACCAGGGCATTGTCGAACGACACCACCAATACATAGTCCTCACGACGCTGCGGGGGATCGCCAATTTGGCAATGTGTCTCACATTCGAGGAATGAGGACAAAGCCGGGCAGTACAGTACGGGCATTGTCATGGATCTTCGCACCCTATTCACACACTTCCGCTCGGGACACAACGGAGCAATGAGCCTATCTGTGCCACACGATCACCGCCTGATCAACCGAGCTACCTGGTCTCGTTCCTTCATCCTCCTCGAGGCTACTTCTTGATCTGTAGGGCTCGTGTGAGCAGCATGGTATCGGGCCAGGCGTTCCAGCACCCCAGAGCTGTACAGAGGGAAGAGGTGGGCGTCATTGCAGTGGGAGGCACATTGGGCGCGTCAGCCACATCTGCACATCTGCATAGGGTTCATGACAAAGCAGTCCTCTCAAGGCTCCGACCGGCAACAGTGCCCGTAACAGCCTGCGATCACTGTACTCACACCTTGGCGGGACGAGCATCCTTGAAATTCTGCTGTCGGGTGTTTGGCTGGACGTACACCGTCACGCAGTCATTCAGAGGAATCGAGATCGTCTGCCGCGTCTCGGCCCAGATATCGTCAAGCTTCTCGCCCGTGAGCCGCATTGCTTCCTGCGAGAGGCTGTCGACGTCCCGCTGCAGCTGCCGCAGGCCTTCGATGCTGACCTGCACCGTGTCCTGCGACAACAGGTGATTGTTCTGCGGAAAAAGGGGCCAAAGCGAGGGCAAGAGGTGAGCTGAGCTGAGGGCTTTCTACTGGTCGCAAGCTATCTCACTCACCAGCAGCTCTCCAGCAATGTAAGAGAATGCGTTGCGGTAGGCCTGCATTTTCGTCTCCTGCGGCAAAAGAACCAGCACACTCTCCATCATAGTCTCCAACCAAGTCATCATCTCGAAGATGTAGCCGCTGGGCTTATTCCGTGGGGGCGGCGTCCAATCCATATCCTCCAGGTCGATGAACTCAATCAGCTTCGAACTGATTGCTGCGTCGATGCGAGCCTGCGCAATGTCTAGCGTGGCACTGAAGTGGCTCGAGGCATCGAGACGAAGCTTGCCTCCTCGATGGGGGGCACGCAGAGCAGCGAGCAGTGTCTCCAGCTGAGTGCATGCCAGCTTGAAGTGCTCCGCGTTGACCACAATCTGTGTGATCTGGGACAAGTTCGAGGTGGTCTCGACGGAGTTGCGAATGGCATTGGAAACTTGCTGGATGAGCAGCGCGTCAAGCGACTTCTTGAGGATATCGTCGATGTCTCGGTGATGCTGCGAGAAGCCGTCGGAGAAGAGGTAGTATTGGTCCACCAGGTTGCGGATGTCCATGCAGCAGAGTGGGTATGTTTGGGAGAATGGCAGAGCCAGGGGAAGGGGTTGTCCGCGCAGAAGGTCCGCATCTCCCGGGCGAAGCCAGCATACATTCAGGACCTTTTCGAGTTCGTCTGCGGTGTTGACGATCATAGGCTGATGCTCAGAGTCCCGTATTGCTCGTTGAAAGTCGGCCGTGAAGCGATCGCGGAGCAGCTGTGCGTACCGCTCGAAAAGCGTGAGAAGCAGAGCATTCAGCTTGCTCACAGAAAAGGAGTAGCCCTCCAGCGTCTGGATGAAAGTCTGTACCACACCCTTGGTACCGACGAACACCCTGGTATCTTTGCAGTCTCGCAGTCCGATGCTGACAATGTCAACAACGCGCTCGCACATGTCCTCCCACAAATCGTCCACTTCTTGCTCGCTGCGGAAGCCTGCCGGGCAGGTGTCGAGGACGTGGTGCTCCACCAGGAAGAAGCCGACGACTTCCTCTAGCAAAGAGGGGAAAGTCGGGTTTGATGGATGGAAGGAAAGACCCTGAGATAAGAGCAGATTGGCTTGCGCTCTGCGATCCTCTTGGTAATTCTTTTGCAGCTCCTCGCGTAGGTCGAGGACATCGTGAATGTGGATGCATTGGTATAGCGGCTCAAAGTCGATCTGTACCTCGCTGTTATTCATGAAGTTGTCTGCAGGAAGAGATGCGCCATCAGAAAGGCACAAAGTCAGCATGCCGCTTGGCGCAACCCTTTCTCGCAATTCGACTCACACTCTGTGCGCTCATTGAACACACTCTCTACGGGTCCATTGACCTTGGACAGCCGGAGGACATCGCTCCCCTTGCGTTCGCTTCTTGTCCGCCACTTCTTTTGTCGATCCTCCATTGCTTTAAGCGCGAGCTTGCCCACCGTTCGCGACTTCTCTCTGACCTCGAAGAGCCATTCCTTCATCTCTCGAATGACGGACTGTCGGATGCGCGAGCGCATTGACGGTAGCGACGAGTGCAGATAGTGGGCAAAGTCATGCGCCAGCAGTGGCGCGAGATGCCTCGTCTCCAAGTCCTCGAGCGACTGCAACGGGAGCAGGGTTTTAATTTAGTTGTCAGGTACGATACGCTGCCCTACCACGGCGACCTGTAAGCACGCTGCCGCTACTTACCCTCAATGCTGGGTAGTATTTCCGCTCCTCGATGAGTCCGTCGATACGGTTCGCCATATCCAGCACCTTGAGACACATCTGGAGCGTCTCCGTGGCGTCGTCTACTTTGGCCATCGTCCTCTGCGATTCCAGCAATTGCTTCTTCTTGCCTCCCAGGCTCGCCCCGCCAGCCTGAAGATCTTCGTTCAACTCTCCTATCCGCTTCTTCAGACTGATGGTGCTCGACCGCACCTTGAGCAGCTTATCCACTGCAGCGATAAAGTCCGTGCTATTCTCATCGCAGATTGTCTTGATTCGGGCTTCCTCACCCCTTGCAAACTCGCGCAAGAGCCGGAGAAAGGCGTCGGCTTGCCCTGCCTCATCGAGACTCTTGATGATTGGACCTAGCTGCTGCAGGTTGTCCTGCGTGAAATCGACGGACGCTGCGCCGATGTGAGGCGTCGAGGCTGCATTGTGAGATGCGGAGCCTATGGGATGAGATTCGAGAGAGGTGGAGAGGAGGAGTGACTGTAGATGGGCTTGAAGAGAGATGAGTGGTCGACGGTTGGTTCGAGAGGCCATTGTGTCGGAGGTTCGCGGGTGCTTGTGCTATGTAAGACAGGGTTCCGAACTACAGCTATGTGATGGAATGTGGGAAGGATGGTGCAAGGTTGTCAACTCTGTGAGAAGAGATTGCTGTGCTCCGGATGCCGTCTTTCGCAATGGCGCAATGGCCAGGGGTGAGGGCAAAGGCGCGTGGCCGCAACGCTACACAGTCCCACCCGTAAGAGCGGGCCCGATGCCACCTCGGAGGACAAGAAAGAGGCAGTCGAGGTGGGGGCTAGTGCAAGGAGGTGATAGGGAAGGACGACCAAGATAATGTCGATCGGAGATGAAGAGACATGCCGGAGTCCAACACCAGCGAGCTCGAATCGATGAATGCTCCTTGGGTTGACGCGTGGGCGCCACGGGTGCACGAGCCACGCGCTACGGCGCACTGCACCTTGATCCGCACCCAGCTACTTGAGCAAGGACGGCGATACTGGGAATTGACGACGGCATGATCCATCTCAGTCATGGTAGGCAGAGTTCATAGCAGATATCTTGTCCCAATGGTGAAGCGTAGCCAGTGGTATGAAGAGAAAGTGGCGACTTTCGTCGAAGTGCAGGCGGGGGCTAGATGCATTCCTGGGCTTGGCTCACATTGCAGCGCCATGAGAGCTCGTCTGTCAAACTCAGCCCTAGGGTCAAAATCGCAACACGACGCTCAAAATCCCAGATAACCTTCAGAAATCCCGCATGACAGTTCTGCTGAGGAAGAACGAGCGTTTCATTGTCTCGCTGCTACTCCTTGACGGCGCTTGCGCTTGCCCTCCCAGAAGGTCACCACCACCACCGCCCTACCCCTGCTTAACCCGCTGTGCCTTTTCCCTCCTCTTCCTCTCCTCATCCATCATGACCTTTCCCGTGAATGCTCCAATCCCACCCAATCCCACGACGAGGATAAGCGCCGGGAGCCTCACTGCCCAGACGCGCGGCGGGAAGAGGGCATGCAGGGGCGAGTCCGTTGCGAGGAAGGGCTGTGGAGCGGGAGCGGGTGCGTGTGCAATGGTAGGTAAGTAGTGAATCAGTCATTGAATGGGCTTCGACTTGTTCTTGGGGGAAATGGGAAGGGGGGTGGGCGGAAAACTCACCGTGATGAATGCCCAGAGCGTGTAGTACGAAAAGACGAATGCAGCTACGAAGAGCATCAGCCCGCCGACGAGGCGGTCGGACAAGGCCTGGTGGTACGGTATAGCGTCGGATTGAGATGAGTCAGTCATCAGAGACTGCAACAGGTATACGAGCATCTTTGCGCAAGCTAACTCACCATGGTTGAATGTATCGCGCTGCGGGGGAAAACGACAAGACGTAAAAGGCGGCAAGGGAGGTTGAGATGGGAGGATGATGGAAACCGCGTGGGCGTGTTGTTCTCATCTCAGGGCCGGGATGTTCTGCTTCTGCCTGCAGGTGCAGCAGCGCGTGTCGCGGCAGCCGCCACGGTGATGTTTCTAGCTCAGCAGACACAACCATGAATGCGCATACAGCCAACTACATTTCTTTCTCGAGTACGAGCAGCGTATAGAACTGGCTTTGGCGGTAAGTTATAGCTGAAAGGCTGCGACATCGAAAGTCTTTGGGCGAGTCCTTTACTTGGGGATCGTTTCAGGCCAGCGCAAGTCGGCCGTGTCAAGGACATCGACTACACCGCGTTGGTCGAAACGCCAACGGATACCTCTCGCACGAACACTTGCCCGGATACTTTACAGCAGACGTCATCCTCGGACTACCTCGTAGTCAACATAATGCCGCGCACTCACATCCGTGCCTATCGAATGAGTGGATGAATTGAAAGCTGAAGCATTCGAAGAAAGTGGATATCTGGAAATACGGGGCGCGGACCCAACTACGCTGCCGCCCCTCTGGGCATTGATGAAGACTAAATGGGTATAACGCCACGATATCAGCCTCCGCTGGACGGTCGATCGGGCTACGCGGGGCAACAAGCAGACAGGATACCCCCATCACTTTCGCCCCCCTGCGGCAGTGGTGCTCCTAGTCCTTGTCCTGGTGCTCCCCGCAGGCGCCTCAGCCTTCACGTTCCTCGCTCTCGCACCGTAAATCTCAGCTGGGACAGGATTCGCCTTGGGTACGCGCCTCTCCCTCTCACGCTTGAGTTCCTCCTCCTCAATACGACGCTTCTCCTCCCTGGCTTTTGCGCGTTCGGCCTCGAGCAGGGCATCGCGCGCCGCTCGGCGCTGCTCCCATACTTCTCGTTCCATCTTGCGGCTTTCCAGTGCAGATACGAACGGTTTGGGCGCCTTTGCAACGGCGGCGCTCGCGCTCCTCTTCTTGGCAGCACCTGGTCCCATCAATCCAGAAGGCAAATTAAAGCGGGAGGACTGGGAGGTGCGCAGGCTCGAGCCAGCGCCGGAGCCACCAGCGGTAGCTGCTGATGCCGCCCCAGTGCCGCACTCTGCAAGCTCCTGCGCTCTAATGGCCTCGATCTGGCGCTGAAGCTCGGCGTCTCGCTCAGCTTCGAGCTCCTCCCGCCGTTTTCGCAGGTATTCGGGTACGTCGTGCGCCTTGACGAGTGCGCGCTGGCGCATTTCTCGCTCCTTTTCTTCGGTAGCCGCTAGCAAGCGAGCGTAGTGCTCCGCAGAGGGAGCAAAGGGCTTGACGCCGGGTGCTGTGGCAGGCTCTGCCAGCGGAACGAGGTTGCCTGCCGACGTAAGACGGAAGCCAGAGGGAACGTCCAGGGGTGCTCCGGATGACGAGCTGGCACCTCGTACGCCGGATGAGGGCATTCGCCTGACAGGTGCTCGGCCGGAACTCGATGCCAACGGGGCGGCTGCCGTCGTCGAGGGCTTCTTGGCGCGAAGTGCTGAGACTTTGGCGTCCGTCGCAGCCACGACCTGGCGTTCCTTCGTTGTGCGAGCCTTGGAGCGGGGTGATTTGGCACTGCCCTTCGCAGCGCCGTAGAGGACTTTTATCGGGGAGGCTGTCCTCGTGGCAGTTGCAGCTGCCTTGTTCGAAGGAGCAGTAGTGGCGGGACTAGCGCGTCGCGAGAGGTTGGTCTCTCTAAGTGTGCCTGCTGCAGAGGCCGCCTCTCGGCTGAGGCGACGAGACGAACGGCGAGGCTCTGCCTCGACTGCTGCCTCTGGAGGCATGATTTCTTGCTCTTGCTCCCTGTCATCGGGTGCAAATCCGTCGACCTTGGCCGTCGAGGAACTTGGCTGCGGCGCTGCATGCTCTTCTTCCTTGCGCGCTCGAGCTGTAGGAGTGTGTTCCGCCTGTGCTGAAGAATTGGCGCTCATCTCCTCGCGAGTGATGGGGCTCGCTTGCTCTTCGTTTCCCTTGGCGGCTACCTTTGCGGGCGACTCATTTCCCGCTTGCTTCCCTTGCTTTGAAGTGGACACCACCTTCTCAGGACGCTTCAAGCGTGAAAGCTGGCGCGCCGATGCTGTCTTTGCGGGGCCAGTTTCGCTCTTCGTTGGGCTACGTCGCTGGTGAAGTGCCTCTTTGAGTGCCTCTTTAGCAGGGACGCGCTCCTCCTTGCGGGACGCTGGCACCGAGGGGACAGGGGCCTTCTTGGGGCTGGGCTTTGTAGGAGACTGGCTACCCTGTCTTGCCGCCTCGTTGGGCACGACCGTCTTCTTCGCCTCGGGAGACTTGGATAGACGGAGGAGGCGTACGAGCTCACTGGGCTGCTCCTCTTCTTCTGGTGCGCTGAGCTTAGTCGATGCGGTCTGCGTCTGCATCCACTCAGTCTGTGGCGGTGCCTGTTCTTGGCCGGCTCGGATCGTAGCGCTCTTTCTGTGCGAAGGCGAGAACTCGAGCATGGAGGGCAGACGTCGCTTCGTCGGTGAGCGATTAGGGGAAATGTACGGCTTTACGGGGGACCTGCCTGGTGCAAGTCCGCCGTCTGCCTCAGCAGCCCCGCTGTCCTGTGCGCCCGCCTCTTCAACAGCCGTTGAGGGGGCTGCTGTCTGGGACTGCTGAGGAACAGAAGCGCCTTCTCCCTGTGCCACTGGCGGCTCTTCGCTGATAAGTCCCAGCCTCCTTCTCCTTTCGTCTCGGGTCTCCTTGTGCGAGACTACTCTGCCAGAAGAGATGCGGGGGATCCCTGACGCCCTCTCGGCTGCCTCGGGGATGGTGCTGAGTCGCTTTCGAGGCGATGGAGAGCGCAGATGCGTTGGCAGCCGGGGCTTGCCCTTGCCCTTGTCGGACGGTGCGATGGGCTGGTCCTCGTCATGTGCTTCTTCGACTGGAGGTGCTGCCTGCTCGCTGGCTTCAGGTTCAGACTGAACTGGAAAGGCCGCCGTCTTGCGAGGTGAGCGCTTCTTCCTGCGCGTCTCGATATTAGGCGAAAGCTGCAGAGCAAGGGGTATTCTCGGCGTAGCCTCGCCATCAGCATCGCCGAAAGCATCGCTCGAAGTCCGTGTCGGCGTCGCAGGCTCCATCGTGCTAGGCAAGCCACTGCCCTGCCTCTGCTGTTCCATTTGCTGCCATGCGAGCTCTTCCAGCGCGGCATCGTCCATGTCGTCGAACACGTCTGGAGCGCGTACCGATGCGGCTTGGGCGTCTGCCTCGGTATCTGCGCTGGCCTGTTTCTTGCGTCTCGCTTTGCTGGTGCTTGTGCTGTCTGTATTCGTCTTTGTGCTCGTCTGGCTCGTAGCCTTACTCGACTTTGCCCTCCGTGCCGAGCTTTTAGGAATAGGTGGAAGAGAAGTATCCATCAACAAAGTCATGCTGTTATTCCCGCCCATGGTAGTGTCGAGCAACGCCGTCATGGAGTTCTCCTGATCTGGGTCTGGGTCTGGGCCTGGGCCTGGGCTGTCCAGCCACGGGCGGCGCGACGAGGAGGGCATGGTGCTCGGTGGACTTCGAGGCGGAGTTGGGTGTGTATGAGGAGATGAGGAGGGGTCGTGGGAATGCTGAGTGCTGATGTGTGGAGATGAGAGTGATGATGCCGACGAGGACGGAAAGACAAGAGGCAGCGCGCCGCTGAGACTTTGTGTCACTCTCGAATCATCACAACAACACTGGCACTGGAGCAGCACAACCAACACAACGCGTCGCGCGTGCCACTGCCAGAGTGGAGCGGGACGCATCACGTGACGCAATAGAGCGGAACAAGCTCACTTGGCGAGGAAACTAGACATTATTGCGACGTCATGAGAGGGAACTCCAATTGTACAGCGGCATCAACGAGCAGCAACAGCGGCAGCACTGGAGAGACACCGAGACCGGTACAGCTGCTATGTGTCTGTACTGCGAAACGGGAAAGAGCGTCTGGGGGGGGGGGGGGCGGCAGAAGCAAAAACACAACGCCGCCCTGGGGCGGCGCCCGCCCCCCAGCCATCAAACCCGGTCGACGGGTGGACCACGGTGGCGAGGCGCGTCAGTCCACCGCACCCCCCCCCACCGCCCCCCCCCTCTCGCCCCCCCGCTCGGGCACCGCCGCCCGCCCCTCCCG
>RRYC01000393.1:0-33420 GCA_004016185.1 Quambalaria eucalypti
GGGGGGGGGGAAAGGGAGAGGGGGGGGGATGGAGATAGGAACTCGGTAAGAGACGACCTACGCGACGTTTTGACATGACTAGGAAAAAGAAAAAAGAAAAAAAAAAAGAGAAAACTAAAAAAAAAAAAAAAAAAAAAAAAAAAAAAAAAAAAAAAAAAAAAAAAAAAAAAAAAAAAAAAAAAAACCAAACCTCGCTATGACTTTGTACACGTGTGGCTTTTTATTCGACAGTGACGGGCGAGGACAAGGACGAGGACAAGGACCAGATCGAAATGCTTCTCACGGCGGGTGGAGGGTGGCGAGTGGCGGGTGGATGGAGCTCGCACCTAGCGTGGGTAGCGTGGGGTGGGTACAGCGCCGAACCTGCCTCGCATCCCAATCTCCACAAATCGACATCGACTCGACGCAGCCAAACAACAGGACCAATCTTGAGACACGACACGATACCACGCCAGACCACGCCAGACCAAGCCACGCCACGCCACGTCTACCACTGCTGAACATCAACATCGCGCCGCCTAACGGTCCTCGGCCCACTCATTCTCCTTTCGGATCTGCGCCTCCTCCTCTGGAGTAAAGTCATTCTGGATGTTGAAAAGCCTTCGAATCTCCTCGGGTGTCTTTCCCTTGATCATGTTTGCGACGGTCTTGCACCCGACGTCCAAGAGGGGCTTGATGTCGAGGTAGTTTGCAGCGAGGATAATCTCAAAGAGCATCTCCTGGTCGACGGAGATGAACTTTTGGTCCCACTCGGAGATGTCCGTTGTGCGCTTGCGCGACTCCTCTGCTTCGTCTGCGGGGGGAGCGGGGTCGTCGCGGTGGTGTCCGCAGTATTCGAGGACCTGTTGGTGTGAGTTGGCGCACAGAGAGAGAGAGAGAGAGAGAGAGAGAGAGAGAGAGAGAGTGTGTGTGTGTGTGTGTGTGTGTGTGTGTGTGTGTGTGGGACGTGGAAATGGTGGTGAGACGCGCGCATACAAGCAACACTGCGCTGCTGCGCGCCACTGAACGACGACGACGAGGACGGACGACACGCACCTTCTTGAGAACATTGGAAGTGACATTGGGGAGCGGAATGGGGTTGTCCGTGTCCCCCAAGTCGTCGAGCATCTGCTTGATGAGGACGGATCGCTCGGCGACGTCGCGGTCGACGGTGAAGTGCTCCTCGTCGGATGTGAGAAGGACGACCATTGTGCGTGTATGTGTGCGTGTGTGTGTGTGTGGTGGGTGGGTGATGCTGAGCACGTGTGTGTGCGTGTATTTGTGGGGTGTTGGTGGTGTTGCGTGGTGTTACGGCGTCGCACGTCGTGAATACGCGATGTGGCGACGAAGAGGAGAGGAGAGGATAGGATAGGTGTGGCGAGACAGAGAAAGAGAAGGAATGGCAAGTCGTCAGTCCAAGTCCAACTGAGCGTAAGCGGAAGCAACCCCGTCGTGTCCGCGTGTCCGCGTGGTGCGTGTGCTTGTGCGTCAACGGAAGCAAATCCGCCACCCCAACACTGAACCATCGCCATCGACGGAAAGGGCCTCACGGCCCGTCGCGCGACCTGCCCTGCCCAGGGTTGACAGCGCTGCGCAGCGCAGCGCTCAACGCCACCCCCCCATCTCGCTGCGTGCACCCACCCACCCGTCCAGCCGCTCCCGAAACTCATTGTATTGTACTCACCTACTGACTGTACCGAGCTGGAGCTAAAGCTTTCCCGCGCGACTCGACTCGTCCTTTGTTCTCCCTGACTCTGCGGTTTGCTAGCTGAGCTTTGCCTGAGCGTGTATGTATGTATCTGTGTGATGTAAGTATGAATGGATGGATGAATGCGAGGGAGGTGTAGATGTACTGATGATAGTGACTCTGTACCCGTCCTGTCCTTTCCTCGGTTCCAGTGGTTACTTAAAGTACTTACGTCGAGAACAAAGAGACGATGAGGACGCTTGCTGCGCTGCGACGGACGCACCCAACCACCCAACCACCCACCCGGCCCATGGACGGAAAGGCGCGTGCGTGCGTGCGTGCGTGCAACTGCGCGCCGCCCCCGCCGTGGGCGTGGGCGCGGGTGACCGAGTGAGTGAGTGAGTGAATGAGCTCCACTCCACACGACCAAGGCCAAGGCTTGCGGGCAGGCAGCAACCGGGGAGTAGAGTAGGTAGTGAGTGAGTGCACTGCGTCACTGTGCGCCGCGGCTAGAGCGCGCTGAGCACGGCGAGCTCAGAGCCGGCCGCACAATGCAATACAATGCGCAGGGATACTAAATAGCCCTGGGTCCTATATGTATCAGACAAGGCTAGCTGGCAATACTGTAGCTTCACCAGCTCGAGTTGGCGTTTCCGAGGTGGATATGAACTGGATTGTACCCTCAGGCTAAATCGACTCGACACGACACGACACAACGCGTGTACACGACTTGACTTGACATGAATGACACAATTGATGAACCCAACCCTCGCCACGGCTCACCCCTTCCTACTAAACGCAAACACATTCTTCATCTTCCTCTTTGCTCCGCCCATGCTGCCCGATCCGCCCGTACTACTCGGCCCATACGTATCTGTTCCCGCCCCTGCGACCCCGCCTCCCTGCCGCTGCGCCTGCTGAGCGTAGGCACCCCCCGTCGCACCCGACAAGGAATGCGGCGTCGCGCGGCCACCCTCCGTCGAAGCAGCTCCATACCCGCCGCCGCCATTGGATGCGCCCGTAGGGGAAGTCGGAGAAAGGTGACCCGACTGGGCGCCGTTCCCATACCCATTCCCGTTGCCGTGGCCATTTCCGTAGCCGTTACTCTGGCTCTGACCCTGACTCGACGCCGTCCCAAACCGTCGGTCGTACTTGCCCTGATCGTACGACGACGACGTCTGGTACTGCCCCTGCCCCTGCCCCTGCCCCTGCTGCTCATAAGACTTGCTATACTGCCGTTGTTGTTGCTGCTGCTGCTGCTCGCCGCTACTCGAGCGCAGCACCTTATTGGCCTTGGACATCAAGCCGCTGACCTCGTTTGCAGCGGGCGAGAGCTTACTCTGCCCATTGTACGGCGTGTGGCTGTGGCCGTGGCCATTGCCCGCAGCGGCACCGTACCCATTCGTTGCCTGTGCCCTCGGACCCGAGCCTGGCCCAATCGCACTCCCACCGATGACATTCCCCGCCTTGCCAAACTGTCTCAGCGCCTCGATGAAGCTGTCCGGCGTGAAAATGTTCGACGACCCAATGTACCCATCCTTGTTGAACTTGGCGCTAATCTGGTAGATGCTTCTCACTTCCGAGTAGGTCATGCCCCCCGCCATGAAGACCATGACCCGCTGCCGCGTCTCGTTTCGCACCGACGATCCAGAGCGGCCATCTGCGCCGTAGCTGCCTGCCCCTCCACCGGCCCGCGGTCGTTCCTTTTGATGCCATGTGGGCTTGGCACTGCGAAGCGACGAAGGGGCGCCTGCCGGACGTCCCGACGAGCTCGAAGATGCCGAGGAACCTCCGGCGAGACCAGTCACGCGCGCCAGCGGCGAGTCCCTTCCTGTGTTTGCCAGAGCACCAGGAAGGTAGCTAGGCGTAGCGCTCGCCGCCTCGGGAGGAGCGTCGCGGACGTATGGGTACGTCGTCTGATCGAGCTTGCCCGCAAAGTGGTCCTCGATCATGAGCTTCAGCAGTGGCTGGTATCGGCTGAGCTCATACTCGTTCTCCCCTGTGGGCTGTTGCCGTCGCTTTCCCTTGTTCCTCAGCCACCCGTCCCATGCAGACGACTGGCTCGGGTCCTTGACGACCTGAACGCCGAGGTGGACGAGGTTGTTGACGGCGTCCATCTCGTGCAGACTGAGGCGCGCGTGCTGAAACAGGCGCTTGCGGTCCTCGTCGTTGACGCCCTCGCAGTACATGATGTACAATGCAATGATGCGGACCTTGTCTGCATTGCTGACGCCCCGGTCATCCAGAAGGGGTACCATCTCCTCGACCAAGGTGCGCGGCTTCTGTCCCTCGGGGGTGAGACGTGTGGCGCAATTCTGCTCGACCATGGCCTGCTGAGGCAGCCGCGTCTTTTCGAAGCGGGACATGCAGTCCTGCGCCATGGTCAGATGCAGACTGAGCTTGTCCTTCATCTCCTGCATGTGCGGCAGACTGGCTAGCATGTCGCGCATGTCGTTGAGGCTCGAGCCTTCATTTGCAAATGCACCCGCCTCGCCTGCGTGTGCTTGAAAGTCCTTTGTGAGCTTGTCAATGGCTTCTGCAATGTGTAGATGACGGATCCCGGTCCAGACGGCGTCCTCGTCGCTCAGGGTGGCGTCCTTGTCCTCTTGCTGCCCGTCGGACGTGTAAAAGCGGTAGTGGTATCTCGTTCCGTCTTCGATGGGCAAGAGGTCATTGGCCATTGCCTGGTAGCTGAATTCGTGGAGAAAGGGCGCCATGGGATCCATGGTACGGTCGGTAATGAAGAGGATGCCACGAGGCCTTGCGGGCTCCTGCTTTGGCTGGTTGTCCCGGACATAGCCATCGATGGCTTCCTGCAGCCTCATGGCCAGCTTCTTTGTAAAGTGCTCGCCTGTGCTCGACGAGGCGTGATGCCCGCCTCCCAAGCGCGCCATCCTTGCGCTGCCACCATAGGCACTGTTCATGGTGCCTTGATTTGCTCCTGCGGGGGCCAAGGGACCGAGTGCTGGATGCGAAGGATTGTAGTAGCGGATCAGGGGGAATTCATTGAGGGTGACGCAGGTATTGAGGAGGGCTTGCGTGGCAAAGAAGAGTTCATCTTCAATGGCCTGCATGGCCTCGGACTGGTCCGGACCATATGCGCCGCCGATTGGCTGGAAGAGGTTGAAGAAGGACTGTGGCGTCTTGAGCGAGAAGACTTGTGCCTCGATGGGCCAAAAGTTGGTAAAGATTTCGATGAGCTGCCGTAGCTTGGGCTCCGCGGGGGAGCTGGTAAGCTTCTGCAAGAGGGGTTCGGCGAGGGCTGCAAGAGGGCGGGGTTGGACGTAAGTTTGGAAGCGCATACATGGACTTGCAGGCGCGACGATACGACTCACCATCCACAAAGAAGAGGTGTCCAGCAGCATATTGTGGCGGCCTCCCCTGCTGCGGCGCCAAGTCCCTAATGATGCGATCGACATTGGCGCTCGTAGGCGTGAGGAGGTAGCATGCCTCGAATGTCGTCTGCGGCTGACGGTTGTGCTCAATGTTCTCTACGGTGGAGACGTTTTGCTGCAGAATGTCATTGAGCTTGAGTACGGAGTTGAGGAGTGTCTGCGTGAATGAATCGACGACGAGAACCTTCCAGCGCTGCGGGGGCTGGACGGACCGGATCGAGGCGAGGTAGCCTTGTGGGGCGGGGGAGGGCGGGAAAGGCAGAGTGTATGCATGCGTCAGAGGCGGGCTTGGACATGAACCGACAAGACTTTGGCGGCACTCACGATCTCGAACAGAGTGGATAAGACTCTTGGCCATGGTGAGGCGTTGTGCCTGCTGCTGTTGCTGCTGCTGCTACTGCTGCTACTCGAGGCTTTGCTTCTACGCCGGGTGCCGAGGAGCGTGCGGGTGGCGGTAGGGGTAGCGCTAGCGGCCGCGGCCGTGGTCGTGGTCGTGGTCGTGGACGTGAGGATGGATGAGTATCTGGATGTGTTCCAGTGGAGTCGGCGTGGCGTAGCGTCGTGTAGGGGACAATGTACAGGCAGGTAGGTAAGTAGGTAGGTAGGTAGGTAAGGTAGTTGTTTGCGTCGTAGGTAAGTATAGTCTTCGAAAAAGGGGCCACAAGATCGCCTCGCGAATCCCATGCCATTCCATTGCTTACTTCGCATCTGCATCGTAACCAGCCAGCCAGCCAGCCAGCCAGCTCTAGCACCCCTTGCTCCCCGCAACTGCACAACCTCGCAACCACACTCACACTCGCACCCACACTCGCACCCACCACACACACACTCACTCACCCGAATCAACTCGCCGTGGCCCGCCCCTCCCCGCCCCGCCTCGCGCCGCCCCGCCTCGCCCCTCGCCGACGGGACGGGAATCCAACACCCACACGCACCCACACGCACACTCACTCACACACGCTCTCAAGGCACACAACGCACAACGCACAACGCACAACGCACAACGCACAACGCACAACGCACAACGCACAACGCCCATATGCGCGGCACTAGCACCAGAGCAGAGGGAGGGAGCGTCCACACTGCAACTGCAACTGCACTGCACTGCGCCTGCGCCTGAGTACGCTGCGCGGGAGCACCGTCACTCACAGTCAGACTCGCACTCACAGGGGGGTGGAGCGAACGAGGCGGGCGGGCGCAATAGCAACTGCGCAGGCAGCCAAGGCAAGCGGGCTGGAGCCCCTCAAGGGGCGCGGACTACTAAGTACTTACAGCATTGTAGGCATCGTAGTCACCGCGAGCCCGTGGTTTAAAGTACAATACCGATTAGCGTGGGCTTATTAAGCACCCGGGGTTTGGGCTAATCAGCGTAGTGGAGTGCAGTCGTACGAGCTCGTCTTTCGTGAGTACAACATGGTACAGATGCAAGCATGATTGACGACTAACAACGACGCACGAATCACCATTGTGAGTTTGGGCACGACACGACACGGCATGACACGCATGAAGACGAGTGCATACTGTACTGTAAGTAATCAGGTCGATTCGGTACAAGCAAGCAGGTAGGCAGGGCGAGGAGAAAAGGAATCAAGTAAAGCACACAACACAACTCAACACGACCCGAGCCAAAGCAAAGCAAAAGCGTAAAGTGGAAACAAAAGAGTGGACCACGGCGGCGGATCACAGGCGCCAGGGTCTGGAAAATCAAAGAGCAAAGCGCAAAAGCGCAAAAGCGTACCTAATGGGCGGGCAAAGGCAAAGGCAAAGGCAAAGACAAAGACAAAGGCAGAGCGGTTGGTTCTCCCCCAACCGCAACTGACATCCACGCCACGCCGCGCGCCACCCGCCACCCACCTCCCCCACCCCTCAGTCCGAGGCCTTGACCCTCCGCGCAGTCCCAATGACCGTCGAGTTGACTTTACTCGCAAACCGCAGGGAGCACAAACTCTCGTTGAGGTGTTCCGCCATGGGCGAGAGCGCGAGCAGCATCAGCGTCTTGGAGTTTCCGCCGAGGGAATTCTTCAAGAGCCAGGTGAGCGTCGAATTGCGGTAGGGTACATGTCCGGTATTTGCGTTGCCTGCGCCTCCGGCCTGGCCCAGCGCGCCAATGACGTCCGCTAGCGCAGAAAGCGACTTGTTGATCGATACGGCTTCTTTCAGCCTGCGTGGGTCGTCCCCCGAGCCGGAATTCGCCAGGCGCTCCGACCCGGCGAGGTCCACGAGGTTCAGCGTCGCGTCGCAGCTCTCGTGCGTCGTGGGGTTGGACCCGCGCACCCGCAGGGAAAAGACGGAATGCGAGCGCGAGGAACGCTCGTTCATCAGCGTCGCTGCTACGCTGCGCTTGGCCGACGCCTTGGAGAGGAGCGCAAAGACTTGCGATGGCGAGGATAGGGGCACGACGACGGCATCGGATACCACTGTACGGCCCTTTTCGTGCTTGATCTCGTGCTTGACTTCGTCGACTTTGCCCCGGCCGAGCAAGTCGTTGATCGTCTCGTTGTAGATTTCGAGCATCGAACCCTCAAAGTGGTACGTCCAGCCCTTGTCGCGCAGGCTCTCAGCCGTCGCAAAGAGCATCTGCACCGCACGTGGAATCAGACCAGCGCCCGAGTTGCCCTCGTGGCTCGATGCCACGTCAAAGTTCGAGTCGGGCAGGCCAGAACCCTCGAGTGTGTGCGTCTTGCCCGAGCCCGTCTGGCCATAGGCAAAGATGCAAGTGTTGTAGCCGTCGAGTACGCTCTGCATCAGGTGCTGCACCTCGTCAAAGACGTCCATCTGCGTAGCGCTGGGTCCAAAGACGCGGTCAAACGCAAAGCCAAAGGAGCGCATCGTGGCCGTGCCAGTGGCAGACTCTCCCGCACTGAGGACTTCGATTTCCCTGGCTTCACGTGGGTTGGGGAGGCGGATCGTTGCCAGAGCACTGCCCGACTGTTGTGGTAGTGCGGGGCGGATACGCGCAAACACGCGGACTGAGGGGGGGGAGGGGGGTTGCGGTTGGCGAGCAGAGAGAGAGAAAGAGGTCAGGCATTGTGCCAAGGATCAACACTGCACGCCCACACACCACGGCACTCACTATTTCCCCGGAGCTCCTGCACCTCGTTGTGAAGCTTACGACGCAGACTCTCTGCCTCTCTGAGTTCTGCCTCGAGTTCACCGACGGATGCGCGCTGCTGCGTCAAGGCGGCCTCTACCTCTGCGATGCGTGCGTCGCGGGCCTTGAGCTGGTCCTGCACCGACTGAAGCTCGATTCTGAGTGCTGCATTGGTCGACTCGAGGGTGAGGTGTGCCGTCGAGTTGTTGGTCATCGAGTCCTTGAGTGCGCGGACCGTGGCCCTCTCGCGCTCCAAATCCTCCTCCCAGAGACGCCTCTCGCGTGCGTGGGCCGCCTTGACCTGGGCCATTTCGTCGTCAAAGAGGGTCCGGCGACGGCCCGCCTCGCGCTTGTGCTCCTTGGACATGCGCTTCTGCTCTTCGAGATTCTCCTCGAGCTGCTGTACCTTTTCCTCGTACTTTTTCCGCTCCAGCTTCTCCTGTGCCATTTGCGCCTCGGTGTTTTCGCGTTCACGGTCGAACATGGCTGCCATGGCGGCCAGTTGTTCTTGGATTTCATCGAGGCGTGCGGGGGACTGCAAAAAGGTACAAGAGTGCTTTGTGTCGTCAGTCGACGGGACGACGATGTGTGCTGAGGGTTTGATTTGAAACTCACCTCCTCTTCAGCAGGTCTCTTGAGACTGTGTGTAGGGCGTACGGCAGCGGAAGCACTAGGGATTCGCCTCGCACCTGCAGCAGCGGCAGGGCCCGTCGAGGGCTTGCGAATGGCTGTATTGGCCGATGTTGTGCTCCTCGTGAGGCCTGCGCGGTTCGTGGCATTGGACATGGGCACCCTCGGTGCGCCGGGAATGGTGAGGCCCTTGTGGGCAGTGCCGCTGGTGCTACCTTGGGATGCTGCTGCTGCACCCGTCCTACGCATAGAAGTGGGCTGTGCAATGCGCGACGACTTGGGGCGGGCGATACCCGACGGGCCGCTGCTGCTGCTGCTGCTTGCCGAGGACATGACGGCGGCGGCGGCGGCGGCGGCGGGAGAGTTGGTGGTGCGCCTGGGAAGGATACCGTTGGACTTGCGTCTGATGCGAGTCGGTGCCGCGATGTGCGTGCGTCGAGTCGTTGATGGAGCGGGTGGATGGTTTTCTGTATCGGTGTTCATCCGGTACCCTCGTGAGGATGTTGTCAAGGCGGGTGACAGTGTGGGTGTGTAGCACTTGCAAGCTAGCACGTTGGGGAAAAGGAGTTGGCGAGGAGCGGAGCGGAGCGAAAACAAAGGACAGAATGGATGCGCGAAAACAAAGGACAGAATGAATGCTCGTTGAACTTGCACATACACACACACACACATACTCTCCATCTTGACCAACTGCACTGTAGGCCTGAGTTACTCACATACGCCCGCCAATCAACACCAAACACGCAACGCACCACCCGCGCACGCACGCACCGACGCGTGCCGTGTGGGGCGCGTCACGTGATGCGCCAGTCGAGTCCCACGCGCTTAACGCCGTGTTTCCGTCAGAAGATCTTCGGGCTCAAGGGAAATTTAGGGTGCGTAGTCGAAGGTGGAAGAATTACAAAGAGAGAGAGATGGCAAGGCACAAACGACTGTCCTGCGGCATTTCTACTTTTATACAACAATCACAACATCCCACCACCCACTACCCTCGTGGTAAGCAGCATGTCCACGCTACAGCCCAGCCCAGCGCGGCAGTGGGAGCTCATCACGCTCCTGCCGTCCGCCTCGCCCACCACGCCCCTGCCGCCCCTGCCGCCCACCACGCCCACCACGCCCACCACGCCATCCAGCTCGCCCCTCCTACAAGGCGACCTGTCTCCCTCTCTGCACACCTCGACGGCCAGGTATTTCCTCGCACATGTAGCCAAGAGCGCCATCGCTTCGGCTGCTGTACCCACTCAGCTCCCCGACCTCCCCTCTTCCTCGCCAGATTCCGCCTACGAAGCCCTCGAAGTCGTCGCGGCTTCCCTCTCTGCCTTTGTGCAGCTCAACTGGACGGGGCCCAGTCTCCCACAAGACTTGCAGCCAGCGAAACTTCTTCGGTGGGCCGATCCCTCGGCCTTTCCTCCACGTTCCGTCACAGGCAACGACGACGACGACGGCGACGCCCAGCTCGAGGAGAACCTCAATGCCTCTGCGCTGGACCTCTTGACGTGGAATGGTGAGCCAGCATATCACCTCTGCGAGCATCCCTTCTACCTCGCCTTTGCCTTGAAAGTACTCGACTCCCTCGATCGTTTCCAGGCCAGCAACAGCAATGCAGAACATCCTGCGCTATTGGAGAGTCTGCCCTGGTGGAGACTACGTGCAGCCAGCTTGCACAACCGTATCCTGGACACGCCCGTGCCCATGAGTGCATCCATCCTCGCGCCCGTCGATGCGCTCCTCAATACCCTCTCTCAGCGTCAGGGACAAAGCACGGCGCACGCCGCGTCGTGGCGTCTCCTCCATGCACGCCTCCTCACCGAACGGGGACTGGCTCACTCCCGCTTGGGACAGGACAAGGAAGCCAATGACTATTATGCGCGCGCGGGACAAGCCACAGGCCTCAAGTACGAGCTCAGTGGCGCATTGGGGAAGCGGACCAAGTTCCAAAAGGTGGAAAAGACGCAGCTCGTTGTGCTCGCAGAGAGCTCCGAAGAGGCCTTGGCCGAGGGTGGGGCGAAGGAGGCTAGTGGCGAGTCAATAGGCGCAGGCACACGCGCAGACGCAGACGCAGACGCAGACAAGGATGGCGAACAACTGGCTGAAGAGGAGGAAAAGGAGGACGAGGTCGGTGCGCTTCCAAACAGCGGGTGGAAGTCTGCTCCTGCTGCCGACCAGCAAGAGAATATGCCTGCAAACTACGCCCTCAACGACGACACGCTCCTCGAACAAACCAAGTTCACATCCAACGCCGCGTCGACTTCGATTTCGCACCGCGATCCAGGGAACCAGCCGCCCCTCGCACCGCTCGACCAGTGCATCCTCCTCGCCCTCTGCCTCTCCATTGGCAACACTGCCCCCGAGAATGGCCTCACCTCGTCGCAGATCTCGGCCTTTGTCAGTCGCGTAGCGCAGCATCCCCGCAACTGGTCCGTCTACACCATGGCACTGCTCCTCCGCTCTCGCCTCGAGGCGACGCGCACTCGCACAGCAGAGCGTGCCGTCCTTCAATTGCAGGCTCTCCTCGACCAGATGCCCACGAGCGACTCCTCGCCGCAGGAGCGACTGCAGTTCTTCTGGACATTGGACTTGCCCTCCAAGTGGGAGATGCAGGCAGAGCTCGCCAAGCGCTATGCCCTACTGGGCGTTGTGCGTTCCGCCCTGGAAATCTTTGAGCGCATTGAATTGTGGGAGGAAGTCGTCACTTGTTTGGGCTCATTGGGCAGACAGGAGCAAGGCATCGAGGTACTGCGTGACCTCCTCGAGGGACGCAAGATCGAAGCCAGCGAGGCCATTGCCGCACGCAGGGATGGCGGCGGCGGCGGCGGCGGCGCCGCTCCTCCTCCCGCAACGACTACCTCCAACGCCGGCCCCGGCCCCGGCCCTTCCCCGCTGCGGCGCTCCCGCCTCAACACAGCGCGACAAGCCAAGCTGCGGTGTCTCCTCGGCGACTTGGAGCCCTCTCTCGCAGAGGAGCACTACCTCTCCGCTTGGCGCATCTCCGGCTCCCGCTCCTCCCGCGCAGCACGCTCCCTCGGTGGCTTCTACTTTGCACAGCCCTCCCCAGACTACACCCTCGTCATCTCCTGGCTGCGACGCGCCGTCCGCATCTCCAGTCTCATGCCTCGCAGCTGGTTCATGCTGGGCTGCGCGTACATGCGTCGCCAGGAATGGGGGAAAGCCGCACGCAGTTTCCGCCGCGTAGTCAGCATCGACGAGGACGATGGTGAAGCGTGGAATAACGTAGCAAGCTGTTACCTCCGGATGGTGGATGGCGCTACCGTCGAGGACATCGAGGCTGACGACCCGGAGCTGGGCGAGTTGGGCGATGCGGAACTTGGCGTGGGCGGCGGCGACGGCGACGGCGACGCACAGGGGTACGACTCCGACGCAAGCACCGCGACAATGTCCACTGCAAGGGGCAGCGTCTCCAGCCGTACGGATTCCGCCGTGGAGATGAGCAGTGCCTCCTCCGAGGTCGACTCCGACTCCGACTCAGAGCAACAGGCCCAACGCCTTGCCCGCCGCGCTCAAGTCCTCACGCCCTTTATCCTCAAGTCCCTCTCCCACCGCTGTCTCCGACACGCCCTCCGCACGCACGGCGACTCCTGGCGCGTCTGGGAGAACTACATGATCGTCAGTGTTGATGTGGGCCAATTGGGGGAGGCCTGCCTCGCCATGACGAGGGTTACGGAATTGCGGATCAAGGCTAGTCGTGCGGGGGGGAGTGCGGGTGCGGGCGCGGGGAGACTCAGAGAAGAAGATGTGGATTGGGCGGTGCTGGAGAGGCTTGTACAGGCTGTTGTGAGGTCTGCACCGCCGACGAGGGCCGCCACGGGCGCGAGTACGAGCACGAGTGGCGGAGGGGAGGCTGCGCCTATCGCACCCGCGCAGACGAAGACGGAGAGCTCAGACTACGCAGCAGCCACCTCCACGGCAGTCTCCGTGCCCATTGGCTCGCCGTCCTCCTCCTCCGAGGCCGCACCCACACCCACACCCACACCCGCGCCTACCCCTACCCCCACCGCCACCCCCCCTCCGCTCTACCGCTCCCTCCTCCACCTCATCACCTCCCTCCTCCAACCCTCTCTCCCCCTCCCCCGCCTCTTCCGCGCACAAGCCCGCCTCCTAACATGGGAAGGCTCCTCCCCTCCATCCTCCATCCTATCCCTGCACCTCTCCGCCTTTCGCCATTCCCTAGGCGGGGATCCCGAGCGTACAGCCGAAATCCAAGGGGATGGGAGTCTCTCACTATGGCGGGAGGCTGTACGTGATGTGATGGAGGTGGTTGATCTTATTGAGGCGTTGGGTGTCGCTGGGGGGGAGACGGAGAAGGAGGTGAAGTTCAAGGGGAGGAGTTTGGTGAGGGGTTTTATGGCGAGGTTTAGGGAGGAGCCGTGGATGGGGAGTGGGGAGTGGGAGAGGTTGGAGGAGTTGAGGGAGAGGCTTAAGTAGGGCGGAGGGCGGAGGGCGTGGGCGTACTGCACTGCATCGCATTGCATTGCATTGAATGATATGATATGATTGACATACGTGACCTTGTGAATGAACGACTGTGAGTGTGAGAGAATCGACTCGACTTGACTTGCCTCGACTCGACTCGACTCAAGAAGAAGCACGACCCGCATCTCACCTCCCCTGCCCTCGCCCAGCCAAAGCCTCCATCTCCTCCCTAACCATCCTCAATCCCTCCTGCGCCCTAACCCCCAAGTCATCCAACCTCCCACTCCCGCTCCCCAGACCCGGCTCCGGCGCATTCTGGACTCCCTTTGCGGCAGCCTGCGCCTCCGCAAGAGCCTTGGCACGCTGCCCCTCGGGACCCATGGCCTTGGCGAGGATACGCGCATACAGATTCGAAGCTTCTACGAGTTGTTGTTGGCGTGCTTCGGCGCTCGCATTACCGCTTAATGTTGCAGCTTTGTCCCCGCTCTGTCTCTCGCTCTCGCTCTGTCTCTCGCTCGAGCTCGAGGCCCGCACCGGCACCCGCCCCTCGAGGAACATCCTCGCGAGGTTCATCATAGCGGGTGCGTCGCCTCCTTGCGCAGCTACGCGGAACCACTGTGCAGCGGCCTCGTCCGAAGGGTCCGTGCCCCACTTTGAGAAGTGCTCGCGGCGGGCTGTGGCCGTAGAGTCTTTGTCGTTGTGCTTCTGCTCCGACTGCAGCGGCGTGGGTTCCTGCGCGGACGAAGGGCCGCCGTCCAGAGAGAGGTCCATGTTCGCGAGGGGGTCGTCGTCCTTTGCGGACTGTTGCTGCTGCTGCCGCTGCTGCTCTGCGTCGGATGGAGATGGGACTTGGAGGAGGTATCGCATCCCCGCGGAGAATGCGCACTCTGCAGAGCCCAGTCGTGCGCCCCGTTCAAAGAGGTGCAGCGCCCTCTGAAGGAGTTGTATACGCTTCGTCGCTGCGTCGCCCTGCTTGGCTGGATCCGTCGTCTCTGCCCCAATTTCGAGCGAGCTAGGCGCCGCGGGCCCAAGCGCATTCGCATCCCTCGTCAGTAATTGCGCAAGCGTCTGACAAGCGCGAGGCGAGTCCCTTGCCACACCCTCATCGAGGAATGACCTCGCCCTTGCATCGTCTTTGCGCACCCACTTCCCCTCGGCGTAGAGTGCGCCCAACTCGAACCACGCCTCCTCGACGCCGCCCTCGCCCGCAAGGCGGTAAAGCCGCTCCACCTCAGCAACGGTCTCCTGGCGGGTCATGCTCGAGCTCGTACTCCCACCGGCGGCGCCGAGGGTGCTCTTCTCCAGCGTGGCAAGGAGGTGCTTGGCCAACCCGAAGATACCGCGCGGATGGCCCCGCAAGGCAAGGTGCGCAAAGACTCTATATGCTGCAGCGTTCTGCGCAGCCAGAGCGGCAGAGCGCTCTGCGGCAGTGGGGAGGCGAGTGGCGCCTATTGGGGGAGGGGCGCGGCCCTGTAGGACAAGGGACGCCCACGAGTAGGCGGATTGCCAGTCACGCCCGTCTGCAGTACCTGCTGCCGAGGAGGACGTCGTGGCAGACGCCGCAGAAGATGCCTTGGATTGGTATAGTGGACCTTCTGCAGCAACGCCAGTCACGTCCCGGGAGTCGAGGTGCACCGCCGGGAGTGACGCAGGGTCGGCACCGAATGCGATGCTGTAGAGGTTGGATGCGACGGGATGCCGGCGAGGGTCAGAGGTGGCTGCTATGATGAGGGAAGAGAGTTGACGGAGGCTTGAGGAGGTGAGGTTCCTGCGAGTCAGGTCTGGCGGCAGTTAGAAAGGCAGCAGTGTAGGTTAGCGGTCCGTCAGCCCGCACGGCGAATCACAATGATGGCTCCCTCTGCCTCGGCGTACGGCTGCTGCACCCTCACCCTCTCGAATCGACTGTGCAAACTCGTCATCAGCCTTTTGCGCAGCCTCGACCGTCTTGATGTCTGGCAACTGCCGGAGGTGATTCAGGACCTTGCTCACGATTTCGCGCGCTACGTCGCGGTCTAGCGGCAGGTCAGCGGCGGCCAGTGAGGGCGGGAGGAGCCGGTCCACGGAAGACGCGACGGACGATACGGGGGTGATGATCTTTGGAGCTTTGCGGAGAGGAGGTGTGGTTGTGAGGAGACGGCGTGCAGGTGCAAGAGGGGAAAGCAAGACTGGACGGGGTATGACCAACCGGGAAGAAGGAACCCGGCGCACCTGCGCCCAGCTAATGGCCCTGGAGAGAATTGCTCGAGCCATGGCGCAGAACGGGAGAGGGGTCAAGGCTGATATGCGATGGAGAAGAAGGAAGCCGTAAGCCGTTGCCCGCCAAGTGGCCCCCACCTCTTTCTTCTCTTTTAGCTTCTTCCACCCTCGACTTGCAGCGCGCGTCTGTGTTACTTTTCGCGGGGGAAGATCCGCCAGCGCGACTCGACTCGCCGCTCCACCTCCACTGCGAGGCAGAAGGACGCGCAGGCACAACACAAGGTTCACCCTGGCCCAACTTTATCAGGATGACGACGCTTGTTACGACGCTTGTTACGACGCTTGTCACGCACAGCCAATGTACACAGTCAATGGATATGTATTGACAGTGCAGGGCACCTTGGGTAGCTATGAAAGCATTGGCTTTGAAAGAAACAACCGGCCATACGCCCACTACGCCGACCTCCGCCCCCCTCACAGAGCCGCCTGCCAACCGTAAAAGATGGCACTCAAGTTCCCCTCGTCCGTCGCCTGTTGGATCAGCTCATTCACCGTATACGACGTGCTCAGGTCCGAAGCAAGCTTGCTCATAACCGACCCAATCGCCCGCTCCGCACTCAGCGACGCCGTGTCCCTCCCTTCCAGCTCCGCCAGGTTCTGCCCTCCCCGCCCGTCCCCCGTCGTCTTGGCAGTAGTAGTAGCATTGCTACTGGATGGCGTCGTACTCCGCGAACTCGACGGCGGTGCACCCTCATCGTCGCTTGCGCGCTGCGCTCGCAGTACCTTGACGGGGTTCGACGTCCACGCCCAGAGCGGATCGTACTTGAAGACTTCCAGCACCGTCTTGATCACATCGGCATTCTCGCGCAGCACACGCAGCGTCTCTTCGCAGCACCGACGGAAGACGCCCTCTACCCCAGAGAGGCCCATGCCATCTACCAGGTCCCGTGTCAGCCGAAAGGGCACCAGCTCGGGAATCGGCAGCAGTTTACCCTGCTCAAACGCCACCCCAAAGTCGATGTGGATGACTTCGCCCGTCACATTGTCCAGGAGGATATTCGAGACGTGCCGATCGCCCAGCCCGAGAATGTGGCCAATGATACTCGTCGTCGCCACACTTCGCGTGTAGTTGAGCCTCACCCCAAACCACGTCGGCGGCGCCTTGAAGCGCTCCAAGAAGTAGTACCGGAATACCGGCGGCATCTTCTCGCAGACTTTCCGGAAGACGGCAAGCTTCTCGGGAGGAGTCCGTCCCATGACATCCGCAATCTCCTTTCTCGCATCCGTTGGCGTCAATTCCCCCTCTTTGCGGTACCTGTCATGCGTCTCACCCAGTACGCTGCCAATCGGCGAGGTGTTGCCCACAAACTCGAGAAGTCCGCACTGCGGGCCCAGTGGCAGGACAATGTACGTCCGGATCCTCAAATCTCGCTTGCTTGCCTTTTGGTCACGGGAGAGCATGCCGTTCAGCAGCGTGAAAACTTGTTGCATGACGGCATCTTGACGCAGATCATCGTTTGACTTGAACAGTTGTTTGTATCGACGTCCGTCACTGGCGATGCACTCGATGATCTTGGGCAGATGCAACCCGCCGGCCGTGTAAAACACGTCGCTGTAGCGCTGAATGGTAGGCAAGTCCCGATAATGTCCACTTGGGTCCACGGGCAACTCTGCCGTCGCAACAGGTACCTCCGTGTCCCTGAGCTTGTTGATGAGGAGATTGAGCCGATGATCGAAACGAAGTGCCCCGGACTTGATGTGGCCGCGGACGAACAGATCGGGCATCGCGCTCTTGAGGTCCAGCTCTGCCCATTCGACGTACGCATCACATGCCTTTTCGAATTGGATGATGCGCGCCTTGTGCGGAGACCTCGACTTGACCTTGTGCCACAGCGCATGCGCCGCAGCTCCGCGCTGCTTCTGCAGTGTATGCTGGACAGCAGATCGCTGCGCCCTTGACTGCGAAGCACTGTCGTCTGCATCAGCCTTGCGCAGAGCAAAAATGGCATAGAGGCAGTGGAAAGGATGAGCCATGCACATCCGCACCATCAAATTCGTCAAGTTCGTCAGGAAGCTTTGCATCGGAGGGCGTGGGTCCTCTTTTGGTGATTGCACTTGGTCGAGTCGAGAAGAGAGCTGGTGCGTGAGCCCGAGGAACTTGTGAGCAGGCACAGCCTTCAAGGCTTCAGCGATTGCATCGTTGAAATCATTGTCTTCTGCGTTCTCGAACCAGAGGGAAGTCAATCTGACTACCGCATCATCGTGCTCGTCCGAAAAGACCAGCGCACCAGCATACATTCGGAATGCTTGCTTGAGGAAAAGCGTCTTTGATCTCCTGTGCTGTTCCAGCACGGCAAGGTCTTGCCTCAGAATCTTCTCGGCTTGATTGCGATGGTGTCTGAGCACATTGTATGCCGACGTCCGAGGCCCCACACGCTCCATCTCCTGCATGTTTTGCCGAATCTCTTCTTGGCGATGACCGACGAAGAGCTCAAGTTGCCTCACTTCATTGGAAGTGCGGAAAGAGCGGTACTGTGCGTCGGCAAAGACGGCATACTGATAGCAGACGGCAGCAGCACTAGCTCTGTCTTTGTCCTTGGGAACGAGGGCATACGCCGGACGGAAGAACTGCTCTTCTATGGTAGAGGGCTGCTGAGACCTTGCTGTTGCTCGCCACTGGCCCAGCCGAGCCATCAGCAGAGCTTTGCTGGCCTTGTCGTCATCCGTCTTCGGGGCGGCCGTCTTCTGTAGGCTTTCGTTCAGAGCCTGTATCGCAATGGCATGCTCGCCCTGAGACCAGAGTACGCTGGCGAATTCTGGTACCAAGGCGGGAGACTGAGCGACGAGAGGCAATTGCTTGTTGAGCTTTTCTGCCATGACGACTGCATTCATGGCAGTGTGTCGTTTGCCGTATTTCTGGGCCGTCTTGGTGACTTCGAGCAAGATGGAGCTTTCAAGCTTCAGAGCTTGCTCGGTTGAGGGCTCCAGCATGTCTCCCAGCTGCTCCGTCTGCGCTCGGTTGCGCTCAGCCCGCAAGAACGATTGCCGCACAGCCAGGATTCTCTCGAGATCGTCGAACTCGAATCGTTGGTCGACCATGGGCCAATTGGCCACCTTCTTGAGAGCGCTGTCAAGATCTTTAGAGGTAGAGAGCGTGGTACGCCAGCGCTTGGCTTCCCTGAGGCTGAGCAAATCGCGAGCGATGCGACGTACCTGGAGAACACCTTCCACACCCGCACCTGCCAAACCTCGCAGCTCATTGCTGAGGCCCTTCTCAATCGTGTCCGTGATGAGCAGGGGGTCGCGGTCGCGGTGCAATGCGCGTAGTGCCGTATACACGGCTGCGCTGGCTCCGTAGCTGGGTTGCGCCGGTACGGGAAGATTCCAGTCGTCGGTTCGCCAGGCGACCTCGAAGTCGACTTGGTGTACGTTGGCAGCGCCCGCCCTTGAAAGCCCGGATGCGAGGCGATTGAACCCCATCTCGTGCAGTGAGAAGCCGAGACCAGCCTTGGTTGCTTCGTTGGCCCTCAGCGCCAGCGAGCTGGAGAACGGAGCGCTCTCATAGTCTGCTGCGTGCAGCTCGAATGCTCGCTGCCACTCGCCTTCGTGATGGAGCCGCTTGACGAGCGAGCCCTTCATGTCGGCATTGACCACGGCATAGAAGCTGTCGGGGTCCTCGACGTTGCTGTAGACCTCGTAGAGCAGCTCGGAAATCGCTGCCTGCTCGCTGTGATACTGGCTGGCATTGTGCTCTCGCAATAGCTCCCCGAAAAGCAAAGCCGTCGTGTACAACTTGCAGTCGATGGCGCGACGGGCCAGCAAGAAGAAGCTGATGTCCAGCCAATGATCCGAAGAAAGAGGATTGGTCTGGAGCTTGGGCGTCTTTTGCTGCCGCAGGTACAGCACGGCGCCGATGATGACATTCCAAGCTTGCTTGTCTGCGTCGGGATTCGAGAGAACGCTGGTCAAGTACGTCGAGAGCTCCTTACGGAAAGGTTCGTCGGCCTGAGCGTCGTGCTCAAAGATGAGCAGAGCGTGCAGTAGAGCCGGCAAGCACTTGCGAGCCAGCGATGGAAAGCTTGCAAAGAGAGGACTGACTTGTAGATAGAAAGACTCGGGCTCTATGATCGCAAAGTTCTTGCAAAGCGAGGAGCACAGCGCGCAGATCCAATCGTCGAACTTGCTCTGCTGCACAACGATGTCGGTAAGAGGCGCCACGCCGCTGCTGGAGACCGAGGACAGCGGCGTAGTGGGAAACGCGGAGAGGAAAATGAGCTCTTCTGATCCGAGGTCGGGCCACTTCGAGACGAGGGCGCCAAAATTTGGGTTTTGCGTAAGAACAGCTCGCAGGCGGAAGAAGGCAATCTCCGCGAGAGCCAGGTCCTCGCTACGTTGCACCTCAAATACTTGAAGCGCGACAAAGGCTTTGAGGGGCCCATATGGTGTCTCTGAATGCTCCAACAGGAGCTCCAGCAAGCCAAGACTATCGTCATTGCTGACGTACTGACTCTGCTCTGCAGACGGAGTCTTGATCTTGCCCGCCAAGACGTAGATGATGTCGGCCATGATCTCTGCTGCCGCACAAGTTGCTCCTTCAGCACGGAACCTGCCCAGTCTCGAGAACAGGCGCCAAATTGTGGTGCGAGAGAATGTCTCGATTTCTCGAGCGCCTGTGCTGGCCTCCAATGCATCCTTGAAGCGTCGCAGTGTTTGGGTGTTGAGCGACACTCGAGAGTTCCGCAATACTGTATCTGTCATATTTGAGAGCGACAGGTGACCGCCTTTGCTGAATTCTGCAAGCTTCTTCGGCAGCTCGTTTGGGTATGCGCACACTGCGTCGAAAGCATGGCGTTGAGTTGCCTTGTGCTTCAAGAGTGGGAGTAATTGAGCCTCGAACCATGCAAACAGCTTCGAGCCTAGGCCTTGCAGCGTTGCGTCCTCGCTCGACGCGTACACGTCCGCCTGCTCGGCCAGGCGTATGAGTTGAGTCGAGAGCTGAGGAGGTGCACGTTGCAGCTTTGTGCTGTTCTTCAGGCACCATTGCACGATGCCAGAAGCAGGCCCAAGAAGATCCGGCTGACCCATCAGCGTTGATGCCCCATGTAGTAGCGCACGGAGGAGCACTGGACTGCTGCGGATTGCTGCGCTGGTCATGGCAAGATATAGCTTCAGGGCATAAAGGTGCCGAAGCTGGTCATTGACGAGTCGCTCTTTCCAAATGGTGCTGAGCATCTGCTGGATCACATGATAAGCACAGGCTGGCCGCGTATCCTCGCTCATGGAGAGTGAGGCGGCGAGGAGTGCTTGGAAGATCTCAAACCCCGGTGCATGCGGGCGGATCGGCTCGTGAGAGAAAAAGTCCAGACCAGTGACCTCTACTCCATGACATAGCGACACAAAGTCCTCTGCGACGTTGCCTTCGCAGGTACGCAATGCTGCGACGAAATCGGAGCCAGGAGAACAGTCCCTTTCCCAAAACTGCATGAGCAAAGCTAGCACCACTTGATCGAGTTGCCTCTCGAGTGTCTTGGTGATGGCCGCGTCAGATGTTAGCGACTTTTCTCGCCCCGAAAGGCGCTGACGCATGTTTGCTGCAGCCTCGGTTGGCACAGAGCGCAAGGTCGATGTACCTTGGACATCGCGGACAGCAAATACCAGCTCGATGGCCAGTACAAAGGGAAGACATTCCGCCATACCTTGCAGCTCCGTCTTGCGGATGGATCGCGCGAGTCCTGCGAATTGATTGGACACATCGCTTTCGTCGACGGCCATCGCGGCCATCATCGATCCAATCGCTGGAAAGGCGTGTTCTAGACATTGGCGCATGGAGGCGTATCCTAAGACCTCGTAGGGCAGGCGAGTGGGATCGTAGCCACTTCGAAGCAGTCCAAAGGTAAGCTGTGCAGCAAAAACTAAGAACATGTCTTGCGTACAAGTGAACCCCAGAGCCTTGGCAATGTGCTTGAGAAGCTCGCGTGCGTGAATGTCCGTGACCTTGTTGAGCAAGCATGGCTCCAGCAAGAAGAAGAACGCCGAGGCTCGCAAGGGAGAGCTCGCAGTCATCACGTTTGCCGTAATCTGACTCCGCGCGAGCATGCCTTCTACGTGATCGGAATCGGTGCTGAGGAACTCGGTAGCGTCCTTGTAGAGCTGCTCCTCGGTGCCAACGGGACACAGTTCGAACAAGCGCGCGATCATGGCGGCAGAGGCAAAGCGCACGCGCATATCGACGTCTTGACCGAGGCCGTAGATTAAAGAAGCGAGGGATGCTGGACTGAGAATGCCACCCTCTTCGTCTTCCCATCCGTCCCGCGCAACAGTCGCCTGTAGAAGCTCCATGAAAAAGGACGCCGCACGGATGCGTGTGCGCCACGCCAGGGGCCGCTTCTTTGTGAGCGCTTTTGCAAAATGCATGCAAAACTCTTCGCTTCGTGCAGCAAGATCTGTATCGCTTTGCGAAGGATCGATCCAAAGGGCCATTGTGGCTTCCAGAAAGTCCAAGACGAGCAAGGAGGCATGTTCGCTCTTGTTGAATGTATAGTCCGGGAGGTATTCCATGCCAAGTCGGGTCATGATTGAAGTGGCTGCGCGATGAGTGAGCTTCAGCGATTGATTGCTAAGCGCCAAGAAGATTTCGTCGCCAGCTCGATCTATGGCAAGCAGATTGCCCTCGAGTAGGACAGCATCCAATTGGTGGTTTGCGGCAGACAAGGTCTGCGATCCCAGCGTGGCTCTCGGAACTTGGATGAGGCCTTGCACGCAGGCAGTCGTCGCCAAAGCCACAGCGAAGCGGTCGGCTCCATAGCCGTCAGCAGGCTTCATCAGAGTGTCGCTGTCGACTTTGGCATGTCTAATTTGGCCCCATCCGTCGTCATCGCCGGCGCGGGTCTCCGGGGTATCAACTGCCATGGCACACAGCACGTGCAAGCATCCCTGTAGGCTGGAGGTGAATGCTTCGTGTATGTCTGAGGAGGTTCCCGCCCATGCTGCCTGAACGAGGCTGGTCTCTCCGAGGCCGGAGCTGTTCAAGCACGTCTTTGAATTCCCACCATCGCCTCCGCAGGAGCGCAAGATCTCTCTACGTACGCCGGAGCATTGTCCAGGCTTGAGCAGTCCAACGAAGAATTTCGACATTCCGACACCGCCGTGCTGTTGAGGAGGCTGAAGGAGGGGCTGCAGTGCTGCGAGAAGAGTAGCACGGTCCGCTACCGACCATCGATTTGGTTCCGCGACTGTGTGCATGACATACAGGAGCACCTTTTGAGACGTCAGAGCTACATGTCCTTGAATGCGGACGTAATTGATGCCGAGAAGGGCTTCGAAAAGTAGGGCTACGACGACAAGGTCCAATGTACGTCGTGTTTGTTCGACGGTGGCTACGTCTCCAAAGCTGCTTTCGTTCTGAGTCGCAGAAGGCGCCCACTCTTCCAGCAGCATGTTCATTGCCCTGAGCAGCAGGTTCGAGCACCTCATCTCGAGAGCGTTGGGGGCTCGATACTGTGATGCTGGCACTGTTCGATGGAGTGAGCCAGTCTCTGATCTCGTAGCAGAGACGTCGGATTGTGGCTCTGTGTCTGCTGCTGCTGATGCGACTACATTGGTTGTCTTCGACTGCAAAGGTCCTTGGACGTCGGCGTCGAGCAAAAATCCCCTCACATTGGCCGTCTCCCGCTCATACAGCACCTGGTCGACCACAGCACAACCGGGAAGGGGCTGTGCGACTAGAGGCACAATCGGCAGTGTTGTCAGACGACAAATGCTGCCCAGCAGCTGCAATGTATGCATCGAACTTTGCTCGGGAACACGTGTCCGTGCTTGAAAGCCTCTGCTGATGCCGTGGGTAGGCATCCAGGTGCCTTGTAGCCAGGAAGCCAGCTTCTCTTCAATGTTCTGTCTCGCCATGAGGACGTCCTTGCTGCACAAATCGATTGCAACGGTGAAGAATTGGCAGACCGAGTCCCATGGGAATGGAGGTGGAGAGAGATCGAGATCTGCAAACAAGCTCTGCAATTCTGACAGATACTTTCCCTTGTCCAAGAGGTTGTTTAGCAAGATCGAGGTTGCAGCGGTTGCAGCCTGTCGCGAGACCGGCGCGACGTTGATACGACGGCAGCAAAGCGTCCAGACCGAGGTCCAACAAGGTGCGAGTTGAGGCGGGGAGGCACCTGCGGCCGCAATGGCAGCGATGCAGCTCATCGTCCAAGCCTGAACTTCGTGGTCACCATCGGACAGTCGCTCTTGTAGGGCATGGAATACTTGGATCTGCGCCTGGTCCCCGAGTTGCGTCCAATGACGAGAGATAAGGCAGAGCAAGATCTGCAGGGTCCACACTCGTCTCGGTTGAGCCTTTTGGTGACTCTCGCCATGCGGCAGCGGGAGGTCGTCAAGCGTTGCTTTCAAGGCATCTATACGAAAGCCCATGTCAACTCTTCGGCGCTTGCTAGGCGTGGGTGTAGGCGATGATGTCCCATGAGTTGCACGTCGCGTTCTGCCTGATGCTGCGGGGGTTCTGGTGGCGCGTTTCCGCGAACCGGAAGCAATCGGTTCTTCGTCGACCTCTGCTTGGAGCTCGTCTGCTGATGAAGCCGTGGGCCTAGCCGCTGCTCGAAAGATCGGCGAATTGAGATGCTTGACGAGGTCTGCGCACAGCTCCAGTGCTGCCCAGGAGACTGCACTGGGCGCCGTGAAGACGCGATTCGCGCCGAAGGTCGGGTATTGGAAGACTGGAAGCTGGTCGTCTGATTTTCGGACGGCAAGATTCAGGGAAGTGCTGTGTAAGACGCCGAGGCTGAAGCGGTTATCTACGTCTCGGTTGAGCTGGCGCTGGAGGGAGGACAAGAGTTGAGCGATGGTTGCGGCATCGCGCTCTGTGGAGGCCTGCGTCGAGGAAGGTATTGCAATCGGTGACGTGACGTGGGGAAGGAGAATCCGAAAGGTGACAATGAGTTGTTCTTTGAGAGCCTTGTTCTTGGATGCCCACAAGCCTACGAGTAACCTCCAGCATCGGAGTGCAAACGCTTCGACTTTGCGCTTCTCGTTGAGCTCTATCTCTCGGAGGAGCTTGTTGAGCCCGGATACCGCAGGGAAGTGGGCGCTTGACTCGGCGGGGTACGTCTCAAAGAAGACTGCATATTGGGCAAGGAGGGCGACCCCGATGCGCTTGTCATTACATAGCGGCGCGAAAGGGGAAGACATGAGCTCGTTCAAACACCCCATCTCCTCGATGTCCTCGAGACCGAGGGGCCTTGCACTGCTGGCGGTATCCAAGGTCGACGCCGGCATGTCGCTCCAGAATCCATCTTTGATCTTGGGCAGGCCTTCTTTTGCATTGCGTGAAAGCACGAGGTTGAAGCATAGCGAGGCAATACGGGTCCACTGTTCCTCGTCGAGGCTACTTCTGTGCGGTGGATGCGACAAGACTATATGCAAGGACTTGAGGTAGTCCAGCGCTATCGGAGTTAGCAACCTGCCGTTGCGTACCACGACCTGTGCCAGGTGATTGACGAGGGCCTTGAGGGTCTTGCGCTCAAAGAAGAGGAGTGAGCGCTCGACGAGCCACCTGAGGCATCTTGCGGATGCCTCGAGTCGGTTCACGAGGACGGCCGTCGCATCCTGAACATCGCCCTTGCGCGTACATGCGGCCAGCTCGAGCAGTACGCAGTGGAAGGATGCCTGAAAGACGGGTGTCCAGGTGGCGTCATCTCCGCGCAGAGCTTCGAGGGTCGAGTCTTTGCCAAAGATCTGGCGATATGTTTCGATGCCTGCTGTCCGCTCGCTGGGCTTGTCGCTCTGTAGGGACTGTATCGCAGTTTCGAGTTTGACAGCCATCTCGCCGGCGAGTGGGGATGACCTCCAGATGGGCGGATGTGGCCACCAACGGGATCAGCCCGTGGTCATTAAGATGATTGAGTGAAGGAGGGTGACTCTGAGAGGGCTGGAGTAGATGGAAGCGGCCGAAGCTATGAATCGGTCCATGGAAGCGGCGAATCAGGCTGGGGAACAAGGCGGATCTATTAGAGTCTGGGGTCGCGCACCTGGGGCCCGAAGGTGTTGGTATCCCATTGTCTCAAGTCCAAGTCCTCCACGCGGGGCGGCTTCAATTGCTTCCGTCGAAGCGACGCGTCGCGAATCCGCGGCCCAACTTTGACGGTGACAAAGGTGCATAGCGCCTTTCCCTCAGCCAGGGCTTCTCAAGGAGAGGACGAAGGACAGCGGTGGGCGGCAGAAGCTGTGATGAGTGGCTGACGTTCCGAGGCAGAAACGGGAGAGGCCAGCCAGCTGGAGGAGCCAGTCTGAAAAGTAGCCAGACAATCAACTCTGCCAATTCCGATTACGCTTCCTGCCTCCGCAATGGGAATGTCATGCACCATTCATCTCGACGTCTGACAACATAACATGTCCATCGTTCGCAGGCATCTGACGTCTGAAAATATGTCCATCGTTCGCATTGGGTGGGTGCTGTGAGCAGTCTAGTTCCGTTCGATTGTCGCATGTTGGCTGGACGGGGAAGTCACGTGATCTTCTGCGGCCGCGGGCAGCGCCAGGCGCGCCTGCCAACCAGAACAGCCAAGCCTCGGCACGCTCCAACGCTCGCCGTTCACGGCTCCGCGCGGTGGCTTCTTCCTCCGGGAGCGAGTTCCCAACGTCCCTCGCGCTTCCCCGAGCCAGTCGTATCCATACCGAAATCACCCTCAGCGATCGTCTCGACTTGAAGGTAGCCTACTCATCAGCCCCCTCCGTATCGTCCGACCTCTTCTCACCCCCAACCCCTCAAGCTCGATAATCTCATCAAAATGGTTAGCATCGACTCGGTGTAGCAGGCGCGGCGACAGCGTGGTCCTTTTCGTTGGATGGATCAGGCAGGAGGGGCCCGTAATAGGCGCACAATCATCGCTCGGCGCGTTCGGGCAGGCAGCTGGAAAAGGTGCTGTGGTGGCTGCGTTCCGGCTGTCCCAACGTCTCACTGAGACTGTAGCATAGCCGGCAAAGGCACCCGCGCCAGTCTTGGAGAGGGACGCAACTTTGACCAGGTTCGCCTGGTCAAATGCGTGCAACCAGTGGAGTCTCGTGCTATCACCCGGGCGTCAAGGTGCTGGTTGGAGCGTCGCTTGGCTGCGTCAAGCTCATCACGCTTGGCTGCATCAGGGGACCATTTCGAAAGGGGCCATTGCGACGCATTCTGGTACGGGAGCGAAGCAGGCAGCAAGCTTCGATGCGAGGGCAATTGCGAACGAGGGCGTTACGGAGACTACGGCGCTGACCTCCTCCCTCTATGCACCCCTTCGCTTCTATCCCTCGCCGCACAGGTTCGTGGTCCCCGAAAGCACATGAAGAGGCTCGCCGCCCCATCCTCTTGGATGCTCGACAAGCTCTCCGGCACCTACGCCCCCCGCCCTGCCCCTGGTCCCCACAAGATCCGCGAGGCCCTCCCGTTGATCGTCCTTCTGCGAAACCGCTTGAAGTATGCTCTCACCGGCCGCGAGGTCATCGCGATTACCGCTCAGCGCCTGATCAAGGTCGACGGCAAGGTCCGTACCGAGCCGACCTACCCTACTGGTTTCATGGACGTTGTTAGCATCGAGAAGTCCGGCGAGCACTTCCGCATCCTCTACGACGTCAAGGGTCGCTTCGTCGTCCACCGCATCACTGCCGAGGAGGGCAGCTACAAGCTTCTCAAGGTCAAGAAGGCCCAGCTCGGCGCCAAGGGTGGTGAGTACATGCCCCAGGAGAAGTGTAAATTTGGCAGGGCATCGCAGGCTGACGACCATGCGGCCCTTTCTTTTTGCACACAGTCCCCCTGATCGTCACCCACGACGGCCGCACTATTCGCTACCCCGACCCCGTCATCCGTGTTGGCGACACTGTTCGCTTCAACATCGAGACTGGCAAGCTTGAGGAGCACATCCACCTCGACACTGGCATCACCTGCATGGTCACCGGCGGTCGTAACCAGGGCCGTGTTGGTACCCTTGTTGGCCGTGAGAAGCACACTGGTGGCTTCGACATTGGCCACGTCCGCGACGCTCTCGGCCGTGACTTCTCGACGAGGATGTCCAACATCTTTGCCATTGCTCCCCCTGACTCCAAGCCTTGGATCTCGATCCCCAAGGGCGGCGGAATCAAGCTCTCCATTGCCGAGGAGCGCGACCAGCGTAGGCGCCAGAAGGAGGCTCGCGAAGCCTAAAGTGCAGAGCTGTCTTTGACGCTCATGTGACCGTCTTCAGGAGGATCGCGGCCGTGCACGTCGCCGCTTTTCTGCAACGGTCCATTCGTGGGGCCCCTCCTTCGGCAACGGGACCTTGCCAAGCCCAATTCTCGTGATGACGAGTCCAAAAGTGGCTGCGTTTGGGGGTCGGCGCATCGCTGCTTCTACGCGCAGCTTTTCCCACCCTCTGCCCCGCATCTCATGCTGTACAAGTCCTCTCTGCCAAATATGGTAGAAAGGCTCCCTCTTCATGTCCTCGAGAAGCAGCAAGTTTGCCTGCTTCTTATGTACACACGCATACATCCACAACTGCGCCTTGCCAAACCCGTGCGAGGCGCGGCGCCTTGGCTCCTGCAACTGCAGCATCCTCGTTCACGTTGCCCAAGAGCGCATGCCGCATTAGCTCTCCACACACCACATACATGTTTCCGTCTCTCTCTGTGTCTCCATTCCCGCCTTGTAAAATCAGAAGTGACATGATCATCCCGGAAATCCCTTGTGAATCTGCCTGAGATTGCCGAGTCGGGAATCCCTCGATGCTGTGATGCGGAAACGCGTGGGCGGCACCTGCAGCTGAGAAGGACGCCGTACTTCAAAAGAATGAGCCCTTGCCGTCGCTTCTTCGTGTCTCTTGATCCACAACGTACAATTCGCAATTCTACCCACCATGACCACCCGCTTCATCGACCCATTTGAGCCCGTCGTCCTCGCATCGAAGAGCGGCGCCCTCCAAGTGCACGTCATCCCATTCGGTCTCACCGTCCACCGCCTCCTCCTCTCCTTGCCATCGGGGCAGCAGCAAGACCTCATTGTAGGGCCCGAAAACGCCTCGGACCACCATGCTCGCGGCAGAAACTTCTTCGGACCAGTCGTAGGGCGTTTCGCCAATAGACTCCCCGCGGGTCAAAGTAGCGTCTCCACGGAAAAGGGACAGCAGCTCGACGTCTCCCTTCCGGAGTGGGGCGGAGAGGGGGTGTGTCACCATGGCGGGCCAGAGGCAGGCAAGGGGGGGAGCGTGCCTCAGATCGAAGTGGGCTCTGTCCCGCTTCAAGCTGGACCGTTCGATCGGCTCGTCTGGACGCTATTGACAGACGCCAAGAAGCAGTCTGAGCTGTTCCAAGACGCAGATGCGGATCAGAAGGACGAGACGTCCGTCGTCTTTGGGGTGCGCAGTCCTCACGGGGACAATGGCTTTCCAGGGGAGCTTCTGGTCGAGGCGAGGTTCAGCATCGAGCCACACGTCGCCAAGGCAGAGCCAGCCGCACTCGGAACACCGGCGGGCAGCATCCGCGTCGAGTACAGAGCCAAGATCCTGAACAAGTCCGCACACGTCACGCCGCTCAACATCACACAGCACTGGGGATTCAACCTTGCCGCTGGCGGCGAAACGCAGACGGTCGACGATCACCAGCTGCGTTTCATCGTGCCCTCTGGACGCACACTGCAGCGACTCGACCTAGACGCGAGGGGCGTCCCGACGGGCGGCCTGCTCCCATGCCCGGATGAGGACCCGCACGGGTGGGCCTTCCCTGGCTCTGCGCCTGGAACTCCTGCGCTCGGCAAGACCATCGGCGAAAGGATGCCGGAGGGAGGGTACGACCATTTCTACACGTGGGGTGCGCGTCAGAACCAGGAGAGCGTGCAAAGGGACGTGGTGGCGATGCTCCATGCTGCTAGTACGGGGACCACCCTGGCCTTTCGGACGAATCAGTCGGGCTGCCAGTTGTACACTGCAAATGGTCAGCCGGCACACCCTGCACCGGCGGCTTCATCGGGTGGATCGCGGAAGCTCTCACACCGCAGCGAGGGCTCGAACAGCACGGCTGAATGGGAGGGTAACGCCACTCGCAGCGCTGCCTTTTTGGAGTTTTCCCACCCGCATGCCCTCTTTTTGCACAAGGCTCTGCAGGAACATGTTGGTGGGGAGGATGCGATGCTGCGGGATGGAGAGGTGCATTCCAACTGGTGTGCCATTGATGTGTGGAAGGGAAAGTAGGGGCAATCAGCCGATGCAGGTGGATGGAAACGAGGGCCAAGTCAAGGCAATTGAAGACAAATGAAGTGATGATATAGAGAACATTGCATGAACGCGGCAAAGGAATTCACATATTGTAGGAGACATGCTCAGCAATCGTCCGTCATGTCTCCCTTCTGAAGACGCATCGTGATGCTGAAGATGTCTTCGATTGGATCATTGTATCAGCCTCAGAGGTGCCAGCTGAAGCAGCGGTGCAGTGGTCAAAGACAGGCATTGAGTCAGGTTGAGCAAGACCCGGAGCAGGGTGGCCTGTGCGCCCCGCAATCTGCGATACGCGATTGCGCGATACAGGGCACGCAACGCAATATCTCGGACTGGACGGAAGTATGTAGGGGGCTGCTTGGCGGAGAGCAAGAGGCAAACTCAACGGTGAGGCTCAGTATCGGTGTTGCATTGTGGCTACATAGGCGCCCCCTCTGTCGCTCAGCGGAGGCCGCATCATGTGCCCCCATTATCATGGCGTTCGATACTGCGAGGGTTGGCATGGCGCATCACGTGACCAAAACCCGGGTTGGCGGGGCAGAGTGACGTGCGGGGAGGACGCGGTGACGAGTGGGCGAATTGACGCAGTTGACGACAAGATTGAGGGAGACGACGACAGGGGGCGGTGTTTGATTCCCATCCCTGGCGTCTATGCCACCACCCCGGCCTGACCGACGGGCCGGCCGCATGTGGCTGACTGGCCCACAGAACCCGGGTTGGACGTCGCACCGCTTGGCAAGTCGTCGGCGCCGGCGCTGCTCGAGGCTCCGACACGACGCGGGAGAGGGGGGCGGGGCATAAGCGGAGGCGTCGTCAGCGCACAGTGACCTGCTGCTCGCTGCCCCCACATCGCCCCCCTCCCCACGTCCGCATCCCACATCCGGCAGACGCCCGGTCTCGTCTGTCCGTCGCGTCGGGTATGGCTTGCCCTGTGCGCACTTGAGGGGGCCGCGCGGCCGGCAGCTGGGGCACTGGGCGAGTGTGCGCCTCGCTATCAGGACCAGTCATTGAGCCCGCACCCGCGCCTCCGCCTCGTATCTACAGTGCAATCGCAGTGCGCCTCTGTCCTCTCGCCGCGCCCACGCCCGCCCGCCCGGCGCCGCGCCCACTCCACACGACTGAGCCACATCCACCCGCACACCCGCACCCACACCGCAACCGCCCCCCTACTTGAAGCGCCCATCAACCTCCCCCTCGATCCTTATCCTCCCTTACCATCACTCCCCACTTGTGCCTTTTCCGTTTCCCCTCCCCTCTACACTACCACACCTCTCACACCTTTCACACACAATGCGCTCAACACTCAGGCTCGTAGCGGCCTCCTTGGCTCTGCCGGCTGTCCTCGCCGCACCCAGGCCATCCAGCCCACCACCTTTTGTCCCCGGTCAGACGCTGGCCACCTACTCGACTGGGTCCGTCGCTCCTCTGCACGTCCAGGACACTCACCCTGTCATCAAGGGCTCTTACATGGTCATCCTCAAGGACGGTCTTAGCGCCACTCAGTTCCTGGCCCACCAGCAGCTTATCAGCGCCGCCCAGCAGACTGCATCCGCCTTCCACGGCGCCTCTGCCTCGGACGCTGACGGTATTGGCCACATCTACGACCTCGAGCAGACGCTGCAGGGATACGCCGGCAAGTTTACTCCCGACGTTATTGACTACATTCGCGCACTCCCCGAAGTCGACTACGTCGAGCTGGACTCGGTCGTCAGCACCCTCGAGATGCCTTACGACGACTCGAACATCTGGGACGGTTCCTACGACGTCTCGATTGACGAGTCCGTCTCTGCTCAGGGCGGCAACGTCCACTCGCAGAATGTCGAAAAGGGCGCTCCTTGGGTGAGTCTTGGTGCGATTCGGTGTGTACGATGAGACAAGCTGTAACTGACATTAACCATCGTTGTTGTCCCTCTGCGCCCCTCTCTTTGCAGGGCCTCGCTCGAGTCTCGCACCGCGAGGAGCTGAGGCTGGGTACCTTCTCCAAGTACCTTTACGACGGTCACGGTGGCGAGGGCGTTGTTTCGTACATTATTGAGTGAGTCACGCCCGCGTCCATTGACGTTGCTGTGGCGGCGAGGGTGGTGGCGGGGCGGCCTTGATGGCCCTGCCCTGCGTTGTTTGCGCCCGCGAGGGTCGCATGAGACGCGCGTCGCCCGCCGACTTCCGACGCGCAGGCACGACAGCAGTGTCCCTGGGGCCGCATACCTTGTTGGCCCCCCGGTTACCCCTGATTGCCTCGCCTCGCCTGCAACTCGCGCCGCCTTGCCGCCTCCACCCCGCTCGCGACCAAAACTCTCCGAGCTCAACCCGTTAACTCACACTGCACCATTCCCACTCGCCCCCACCTGCACCTAACCCAACAGCACTGGCATCAACATCAACCACGTCGAGTTCGAGGGTCGCGCCACCTGGGGCAAGACGATGCCCGCCGGCTCCACTGACCGCGATGGCAACGGACACGGCACTCACTGCGCCGGAACCGTCGCATCGCAAAAGTATGGTGTCGCCAAGAAGGCAGAGGTCGTCGCCGTCAAGGTTCTCTCTGACTCTGGCTCCGGCTCCATGTCCGACGTCACTGGTGGTGTCCTCTGGGCCGTCGCCGACGCCAAGAAGCGCTCTACCGAGTTCCTGACCAACCCTTCGACTGCCCAGGCCAAGAAGCACCGTGGCTTCACCGCCAACATGAGTCTTGGTGGCGGCAAGTCGCCCACTCTCGACCGGGCTGTCAACGGTGCTGTTAAGAGCGGTCTTGCCTTTGCCGTCGCTGCTGGCAACGAGAACCAGGACGCTTGCAACACTTCGCCCGCCGGCGCCGAGGGCCCCGTCACCGTCGGAGCCTCGACCATTCAGGACGACCGGGCTTACTTCTCCAACAAGGGCAAGTGCGTCGACGTCTTTGGTCCTGGCCTGAACATTCTTTCCACCTGGAACACCGGCAACCGTAGCACCAACACTATCTCCGGAACTTCCATGGCCTCGCCTCACACTGCCGGTATCCTCTCGTACTACCTCAGCTTGACCGACACCACCTCGGACAGCTCCGTTGCCTCTGCCCTCACGCAGAAGGGTGGCTCTCTTCTCCGCTTCCTGCCCTTCTCCGAGTCGCTCGCCTTTATGACCCTCCAGGCTACTCAGTGGCTCTTTGGCAGCGTCGCCGGCAACGACGACACCTTCAAGAACTTTGCCAAGCTCCCCATTCTGAGCGCCGTCGAGCCCGACGCGCTCAAGGAGCTCATTGAGAAGCTGGCCACCAAAGGCGCCCTCCACAGCCTCGACGCTGACACTGCCAACCTGTTGATCTTCAACAACGCCACGCAGTCCTAGATGGTGCGCATTGCGCAGGCGCTGCCAAGTGGCAGGTGGACAGTTCAGTAGTGTAGGTCCTGCGCAACCGTCCACATTCGTTCCCCGCTATTGACGGGGCGCCTCGCTTGGCTGCGATGCAGCGGTTCTCGCGTCCTTACTGGTTGCGTCAATCCTTGTATCTTTCTCTTGCGTCGTAGTTTCCGTCTCTAGTCTCTTCTCTCTCACACAAGCTCCGTTTTTGACCCGTCTCAACTCAAATCAACATTGAAGGCTCGTTGTTCCAACCCACTGCTTCCGTCGCAGAAACACACATCAATTAAACTGTATCATTCTCTCTCTCTCTCTCTCTCTCTCTCTCTCTCTCTCTCTCTCTCTCTCTCCTCCTCTTTCTCCTTCCCTCCCTCCCCTTCCCTCTCTCTCCATACCTCTCACTCCCCGCTACATCACAATCTCCTCATCTTCCAACCTCACATACTTCCC
>RRYC01000395.1:0-24422 GCA_004016185.1 Quambalaria eucalypti
GGGCGGGGGCGGAGAGACGAGGACCGTGGCGGGCATTGCTGGGGGCGGGGGGGGGGGGGGGGGGGGGGGGGGGGGGGGGGGGGGGGGGGGGGGGGGGGGGGGGGGGGGGGGGGGGGGGGGGGGGAAGGGAGATGGAGATGGGTCAGCGGCTGTCAGTGCCACGACCAATATCAGGGGCGGCTGGTGCTCTCCGCACGTCGGATTCGAATACAGGCAAAATCCAAGCGAACAAGTCTAATCGTCTAATCAATCTCCTAGTCCGATCGGCGGGGTCGGCGACTTTGAGCTCGGAAGCGGTGCCTCTCTCGTCCGAGAGGCGAAACGCGGGATGAAACGTGATGAGATAGATGGGCACGGAGATAGGTCGGAGCCACTGCGATGCGGTACAGGGCGGTGCTGTGCGAAACGATGCGATGCTGTGTGGGGTACGTGCAAGCTGGTAGCAGCGACTGATGACCGCGGCCGGGAGCAGAGTGCATGCCAGGACAAGGCAAGGTAAGGCGATACGAAAGTCTGGACTTTCGATCGATTTGATCGATCGAGAATGAGCTGCTCGGTTGACCCGGATCATTAATCAGGCTGGCTAGATGGCGGGATGGTCCACGGCGAGAATTATGCACGTCGACGATTCCGACGTGAGCGCGGGCACGGGCGTGGGCATCGTTGTTCGGAGATTGCGACTGCGGCCGCGCGTTGCGGACCCTGTTTCGTGACCCCGGGAGTCCGCCGGAAGGCGGGCGTGCGGCGGGCAGCGGACCGCGAAGAGGTCAATCGACGTTCTCATCGACGAACAGGGAGGGTGCCCATGGTCGCGGTGTCAAGTATGCTAGCTACTAGAGTGACGGTGGCGGTGACGGTGGCGGTGACGGCGACGGTGACGACTCAGTGACCTCACCGCAGCAGCGTAGCACGGGACAGGTGGTAGCCGGTACGGGCCGGCTGGAACCTCGGTCTGGGTCGGAGTCGTGCCGGCACGTGCACGCCGCCTTTCTCTCCTCGTTGCGGTGAAGCACTCGTCCAAGTAGAGAAGGACGCGGCGTGTTTGCGTAGTGCGTGGGAGCAACGGCAACCGCGGTTGGACCCCACGTATTGTACTCAGTACGGTCAGTACCGTACAGGGCACCACAAAGAGCGGCAGAGTCGGCCCGGCTACGAGCAAGGGCAGGGTGTACGTGTTGTTGCAGGGCAAAGAGCAAGGCGCGCTAGGGAGAGCAATACGGGGCGAGGGTGGTGCGTGCCTACTTACTGTCCTTGGGCAAGGTTTCTTGTTCGTGGTGGGTATGGAGAGCAAGGCAAACAAGGGTTCGCAGAGCCTCGTTGCGCTCGGGTAGAATACCTGGGGTGCGGCTTGCCTTCCAAGCACTGACTTCTTGTAGGTGCACATGCACTCCTGGGACTGCGACGCAGACCAGTCTTGGCACACCAGCGTCGAGACGTCGACGTCTTCCTCGACCTCATCACACGCAGGTAGCGCTAATTTCGGGCCGTGTCACTGTGCGTGCGAACATTGCATGCGACTCTGCCTCGTCCTGCACCTCGGGCTTTCGGAAGTTGGAGTGCATATCGGCAGGAACTTTAGTCACGGCGGTGTGTTCAGCGTGTGCGATGGGGCTGGTCTGCGAGAGACTTCTTGCCTTGGCTGTATGCGGTGTGTGCGTCGTGCAGTGAGTATGAACTACAATAGATCGGCAAAAGAGGATGTCGATTCTGAGACTCTGGATGGGAGACGGCTTCGATGTCGGTGTCTGTGCCTGCTCTTCGAGTAGAAGTGAATCAAGACGAAAATCATCCTGTTCAGGCTCGCGCGTGTGGTTCCTGCGCCCCACGCCACGCATATACGCACACGCAACACGCAACAGGCACACGCAGGCTGTCTCGCATCTCTTCTATTTCAGGGACTTGCAATTCGACGCGGGGATCAAAGCATGCGATACGTGGGTCTGGAGGGGGCGGGTGGGCGAGAAGGCTGCGCAGACACGCCATTCCCCTCTGTGTGACGTGTGATGAGATGAATGAAATGCAGCCACGGAATCTCGACTCCGACTCGCTTCGGCTGGCCGCGAGAGCTGAATTTGGATCTTGCTGGGGTCCCAGCAGGGTGCTGTGAATGGAGCCACCGGCGGTCCGGAATAGAGGAGGTGCGGCGCGGTGCGGTGCGGAGCGGGCCACCTTCGTAGCAACCGCTCAGATTGTCAGTGACTAGAGGTTGTGGTTGCTTTCGTCAAGGCATTTCTGGTATGTGCGATACAATATCTGGACACGAGAGTCTGGACCACTTTGCAAGTACGGCGAAACAATGCTGTGAGGGGAGCAAGGAGGGACGTACAGGAAGAAGAGGAGGAGGAAGAGCGCGGGCAAGGACGCGAAGGAGGACGAGGCATCTTCTGAAGGTGTCTCTCCTCCGAGTGCCACTCGTTCTGACCATGGCCGCGTCTTGCTACCCTTGCTCGCCGCGTTCCCGTGTCCATACATACGCTATATGCTTGGCACACTGCCTAGCATAACGTTTCGCGCATCTCAAACTCCATTGAATCGCTCACACGCACGAGTAAGGCCTTGATCGGGACATTCGGAAATTGGGACAGCGTAATTGGAGTCGTTTGTGGGAGCGCGAGCGTGAAGAACAGCGGCAGAGAAAGAGAGGAACGGGCAGTGTAAGTCCTTTGTGAATTCGGCAGTGTCTCATGCTGTGCTCCCTGATCCTCATTGCGAGGGCGCGCCATAGGCTGTGCTGCGGATATTGGAGGACCATCGGATGTTGGAGGGTTGATTTCGCCTAATCGCACCTGAGGCCTTCCGTGGGTGCATCTACCCTTCTCGCCAAGTCGCCGGCGGACCCGGAGCGCCCCGCTGTGCTTATCGTTCTTCTCGCCTTGTTGTTCGCGTGCTTGCCCTCCCATTTCTTCCTGCTGTCCGAGCGGGCGGTCCGGGGTCTGAGCGGCGCACTGTGCTGCGAGATGAGATCTCGTCAGCGGTGGTTGCGGTTGTACCTCGGTGAGCTGGTACAGACGGGGAAAAGCGGGTGCAACAACGAGGGTGACATTGGGCAGGACGGGAAGGCGAAGGCGAAGGCGTGTGGGCGTCTCATCTCATTTCATTGCACCCCATTCCATCTCATGGGCTCTGCTTCCATCTCATGGGCGAGGCAGAGAAAGCGGGGTAAGAAGGTACGGCGATCCGGAAGACCGAGGTGCAGCAAAGAGGGAGGAAATTGGTCGTCTGAGTGGTACGCCCACGCCGGCGCCGCTGTCCGTTGCTGAGGTGAATGCGGAGATATGGAAGTGGGCGTCCGTCGTTGGGATTCTCGTCGTCGTCGTCAATAAAAGCTCATGGTATGATGTCGGCGGGATGGGAGGTCGCGTCTGAGCGCCCACACAACGCCAATCCCTTCCACCTCCTCTCCTCGCCCTCGTTGCACCGTGTTGTCGCAAGCAATCCGGTTATCGCCCGTATCATTGCGACTGAACCACCGATCAGGCCCAATCCAGGTCCAATCGACCAACGCAAGACACCCTGCGCTGCTCATCTCGCTCGTCCGGAACACGACCATCTCACCTCGCGCTGGCCCTGGCCGTCCTTGACCCTCCCCTACCCTGTCTCGCAACGGGCTGCCCAGTCGGTCTGATCGCCGCGTCAAGGGCCAACCAAGGTTGCGACGGTTGAGTGAGCTTGTGCTCGAGTGCCCGAGTGCCCGAGGTCGTCGTTGCCCGCTTGCTTGCCCGCTTGCTTGCTTGCCTGCTTGCTCTGCCCGCGTCGCGTCTTCTGCCTCTCCCGCCCTGCCCCGCGCGGCGATCGAGCAGAGGGAGGCAGGCCGTCGGTGTCGGTGAGTCGCTCGCAGTCGCACCCGCACAGAGACAGACGGGCAGCCGCCACTCGCAGCCACTCGCCAGTCCGACTCGCCAGTCCGACTCGCAGTCATGACGACGACGACGACGACGACGACGTCTTTGGGCGCATCTGGCTCGGGCGCATCTGGCTTGGCCTCTGCCACTGGCTCTGGCTCTTCCTCGTCGCCCTTTTGTCGGCCCGACTTCTATTTGCAGCAGCAGCAGCAGCAGCCGCACCCCCACCACCACCATCAGCAGCAGCAGCCGGAGCGGGAGGACCCTCAGCAGCACCCTCAGCAGCAACAAGACGCAAACTACTCCGACGGCGACGACTGCAACGACGACGACGACGACGACGAACACCAACGCCAGATCCAGCTCCAGCTTCATCACCGCCATCGATATTACCTCCGTCTACGACAGCGGCGTCTAGCCACCCATCCCCGCCCCCACTCCCCCCCTCGTCCCCCCCCCCCCCGCCTCTACCCCACCCACGGCGACGCGACGCATCCACTTGCGCATCCACCACGCTCCTACTCGCACCCGCACACATCCACGCCGCATACATCCTCGCCCTTGTCACCTTGCTCCCTCGCAAGGGCCACGACGACGGCGCCCGCCTCTCCTCTTTGCGCATCGCCCACGGTTGCGACGACATCACACCCCGTCGCAGCGTACGTCGCCTCTTCCCCCTCGTCTTCCGCTTCCTCTTCACCTTCATTCTTCCATTTTGCACAGCCCGCGCAACCCGCGCCCTTTGCGCATTCCACTCGTCGGAAAATGGACCCAGCGAGCATCGTTCAGTGGGGTAAGTGTTTGTGTTTGTACTTTAGACGTCAGCGTAAGGATTAGGAAAAAAGAATAGTAGCAAAGAGCAAAGGCACCAAGGCGAGGCCAGGCAAGGCAGGCAGAGGGCATCGCAGCATACGGCCCTTCCATTTCGTCGTGGCAGCATATAGCCACCTCAGTGTCCGTCACCTACCTTCGACATGGTGACTCGTCATGGATAGACCCGTTTCTCGAGTCACCATCGACGTCACTACGGCTTCTATACGAACCAATAACAGACCGCAGCACAGCCTCGGCCTCGACCCGCACCTGCATCCGCACCCGCACCCGCGACCCGCACAACACGTCGCTCTCGGCGTTCGCTGCCAAGTCCCATTTGCTTCCGCTGTTTTTTGGGCGTCGCAGTAGCAAAGCAAACGGTCCTACCTCGCCGACCCGCTTCGGCGCCACTGTCCACCTATCCACCCACACCCATCACCCGTCTACTCAATCATCCGCATCTCGCACGGAACACCGCGTCCGCAACCGAACCATTCGAGAGTCGTGGCAATGTGGCCGCGTCATCGCTCAGCTCAGCCTTCATCTATGGCCGGGGATCCCTCTCAAAAAAAAGCATTGGAGTGACCGCAAACACGCCATGCCACGCCCGCCCGCCCGCCCGCCCGCCGCCAGTCCCCCCAATTCAGTTCGGTCTTACCGAGCGAGGGACGACGCTGCCCAAAAGTCCAATACACCTCTGTGCGGCGGTGCAGCCACGTGTACACTATCGGATAGGCACGACGATGCGTGCGGGCTCAGCGTTTGGTCCGGCGGAACAGGGAAACAAGGCGAGGCCAAGCCAGGCCAGGCGAGGTGACGATCTCCGAGGCACTCATAGAGGTGGTCCGCCAAAGCACTGAATATTGCAAGGGACCCCTTCGGCCCGCCAGGCGCGCGCACCACCCAAGCCCTAGCGGCTCAAGACGCCACGCCACGCCGCAGATCCGGCCTTTGTTCCAGGGTCTCAAGTACTTGGGCCCACGCTTTGTCTGCTGCGTACTTTTCGCAACCACCTTCATCCATCCGTCCATTCGCCGCTTCTCCTCGCCAATCACACCGAGTCACAGCCAGAGCGACGACGACGCCCCGCTCAACACAGCGAACCTTACCTTGCCTTGTGCCCTGCTGCGCTCCTTTGCCGTCACCGACCTCATGCATCACTCGCCCGCCATCGCCTCCTTCGACTCCGACGCTGACTTCCTCGACGACTACTCCCCCCTTTCCCTGTACCACACCTCTTCAGCCACGGCGTCAGACTCCCCCGCATCTGAACCTTATCCTCCCTCTGCTTCCTCCTCGCGGCATCCAAGCTCCTCTTCCCTTCCTCCACCCACCTTTTCCCTCTCAGCCGACAACATCCCCGCATCATATACCAACAATCCGTATCCCGAGGTGTTCGACTCGGACAGAGAGGACGATGCAAAACAGTCGCATAATCTCGCACATCCCAACCAGCCGCCCTTTATGGACACCATGAACCTCCCGCAGGGCATCCAGCTCAACACGGAGACGTGGTATGGTGAGTCTCGGAATTCCGGGCGCGCCACTGGTGGCTTTGTTGCCCGCAACCGGCGCGTTGCTCCCGATCGGATAAGTAAAGATTGCTGATTCACTCCCTTGTCGATTTTCAACCACACATCTCATCTCATCTCATCCCATCACATCTCCTAACACTGCAGACCCTGAAGGAGCAGACAATTACTCGGCAGCACAGGCATTTCTTTCCTCGCAGAACATGGCCGCTGCAACGACAATGGGACCTCCTTCCAACAACGTTCCCGCCGCCGCAACAGCAGGACCTACCGATGGCTTCCGCGAGCAGCCAGAAGCCATCGGCCCCAGCCCCTTTGCCAGCCCCGCCATGACGCATCACCGAGGCAGCTCCTTTGGCTCAGACCTCAGTAGCCCTCCTGCCCTCTTTCCCAATCTCGCCCAGCAGCAGCAGAACGTGTCGCACCAAGCCTGGATGCCGCAACAGCAAAACGAAATGAACAGTTTGCAGGGCATACGAAACATGTCCCTCGCCGATCGCAGCTCGCCTTACACGGGGCCTGTGGCCGGTGTTGGTGGTGCGCAGTATCCGCCCAATTTTGCCGAGGCTGCTTCTTCCACCTCGTCGCTGCACAGCCAGCTGAGCCAGGTCAGTCAAGCCAGCCAACACGCTCAGCAGCCTGCCTTCGTTCCGCAAGAGTTTCCCTCTGTCCAGTCGCATCCGGATGGTTCCTTTGAGCAGCTCATTGCGCAGCATAGCGGACAACATCAGCAACAGCAACACCACCACCAGCAGCTTCACCAGCAACACGTTCCACAGCTGGCGGTCAATGACGCATCCATGGACGGAAAGCTCGCAACCAATGACCTCACCTTTGAGCAGGTGCTCCAGCAGATCACAGCCGAACAGAGCCTCTCGGCCCCTGCGACAATTCTCCATCATCCCAATCGGTCTGCTCCGGACATTGCGTCTCCTTGGCAGCCATCCAATCTCTCTGCCGACTCGAGCAAAGAGTCGACGGGCTCGGACAGCTTTGCCACCAACCACAGCCAAGCGTCTTACCCGACGCCGGACTCTTCTCCCGCAGACGCAGTCCACCCCCTTGCTGCTGGCCCCATTCCGGGTGCAGGACCGCATTCGCTGCACGCTGCTGGTCCTACCGCCAATCCCCAGCCGCCCCTACGGAAGCCCACGCGCGAAGACTCGTTTGACAAGCTGAAAAAGTATCTCAAGCTTGACGTCAACATGGCCTACGCGGGTCCCATCAACGACAGTCCCACGACGAGCACCATGCGGAAGCGTAGCGCGTCAGATGCAGGTCCTTCTGCTCTCAGTGCATTTGGCCTCAACTTGGACGAATTTGCCCAAAGCAATGCCGATGAAAACTCTGCCGGCAAACTCACCAATTCGGAGGACCCCAACATCGACCAGTCACTGCGGTCCAAAGTCGTCGGTCTCAGTCCGGAGCAGGGCATGGATGGCTCCGCTGTTGTCATGGCTGCGCATTCCGTCGTTCCCACATTTGACAGCAGCGTGCAGCAGTGGGCCGCATCGAGCACCTCGGGATCACGACCATCGAGCAGTGCTGGAGGCGTCGGACCGATGCGAAGCCCTGGATTCTCGTCAACGGCTAGGGATTCGGGCGCCGGCACGCCGTACCAACAGCGGTCGTCGTCTTCGTCGCGGAGAAGCGGTGGCGGTAGCACTGGTGGCGGACCCGGCGGAAACTATGCAATGGGCGGGTTCCCGAATGGCGGCGTGGGCGTGGCGCCTGGCGCTACGGGCGGAAGCGCTGGTGGATGGACGTTCCCCAACAGCCAGCAGCAGCAGCAGCAACAACAACAACAGCAACACCAGGCACACCCCATGCTGCATCAACTCTCACACGGCCCAGGCAGCATTGGCGTCAGCGGTCCCGCGGCTGCACGGCGGGCGCAGCAATCGCGGCGGTTATCGAATGCAAATGGGCACAGGCGGACGGCGCAGAGCGAGGATCTGTCTGGCATCGCTCAAGACCGGGATCCGAGCGAGTTCCTCCGCTACATTACCGCTCCCGACGGCTCGCTGGCCCCGCCTGGCGTGGGCATGCCACCGTCTTACAACACGGGAGGCCGCCCAAGCCCACTCCAAACGTCCTACCTTGGAGGGCAGGTGGGCATGGGCAGGCCCACGCAGGCGTACCAAACCAGTCACGACCGGCATCACTCGCAGAGCTCTGTGGCTACGAGTGGGAGCGAGAGCGCGTACGACGGCAGCGGCGGATTTGAGCCTCAGCAAGGACAGGGCCTCTCCCCGTCAATGTTCCACGGCGGCGGATCCGGTTCGCACTCGCCACAGTCGCAGATGCAAATGTCGTATGCCTCCCTGCAACGGGGCGGCGTCTCCTCGAATGGGCCCTCGCCTCGCAACTCGCCCGGCTTCTCCTCGGCGGGCGCCACGGCCGGCTCGCCCAGCAGCGCTGGCTCCCCTACAAATTACTCACAGACGGCGCTACCGACGTATGGCGCCCTTACCCCTCGTCGCCGCCCGCCTTCAAGCTCCTCTTCGGCCTCGGGTCTCTCCCCTTCGCTGGTGAATCCGCCTGTGCAGACTGTCACCACCTCTGCGACGCAGGCCGCGTCTGCGTCTCGCAGGAAGAATGATGCGCACTTTGTCTGCCCTGTACCAGGCTGCGGTTCTCACTTTACGCGGCAGTTCAACCTGCGCTCGCATCTGCGCTCGCACGCAGACGAGCGCCCATTCAAGTGCCCTGCACCAGGATGCGACAAGGCGTTTGCGCGCGCTCACGACGCCAAACGGCACCACGAGACACTGCACCTGAGCGTCAAGAAGCACCTATGCGAATACTGCGGACGCCAATTTGCACGCCTCGATGCACTCCATAGACACTTGAAGCCCGAGAGCGGAGGATGCGGAGAAAAGGCCGCGGCGGCTGCGGCTGCCGGAAAGCTGCATCCCGGCCTGGATCTCGCCATGCTTGGTGGCGGCGCGGGTGCGTCGAGTAACGGCGCAGTGATGATGTCTCCGCAAGGAAGCAGCAACGGCAGCCCCGGTCCCGCAGGAGCGGGTGGACCTAGCCCCACATCGGGAGCGCACCATCAACACCAGATGAATGGCGGGCATGTGGGCATCAAGGAGGATCCGCACCGCGACTCTGGAGAGTACGTTCATCATCCTCAGCAGCAGCAGCAGCACAACTACCACTACGCGCAGCACGGCCAAATGGGTGGCGGGTCCAGCGCGGGTAATAGCCCTGCGGCTCACAGCGTCGTTTCACCAACGGGTAGCGCAGGCGGCCGTCGCGGAGGCGCATTTGCAGGGCATGTCCTCTGAGCAGCGTGTGCACTGCGCGTGCTGGCCTGTCTTGCCTGCGGGTGGGAACTCACCGGCCAGACACTCTCGTCAAGCCAAAACCACGTCAGCGACCACCCAATTTGAACTCTTCCTTTCTTTGCTTTTTTCCCCTCTGCGCCTCCCGGCCGCCACGCTCCATTCACCCTGCCCCTTGTACCCACGGCTCGCTAATCCCACCGGCACTCGTTCCTTATTTCCCTACCTTGCTTCCTTCGTCTTCTGCTCACGGTCCCTCGTCCTTCTCGTCTTCCACGTCCCTGCCTCGTCCCGCCTCATGCCTGCGTGCGGGCAGTGCAGCATAGGACTTTTCCCGCCCACGCTCCGCTTGGCTTGTCTGCCCAACTTTTCTTCAGTAGCGATATACGATACGGCACGATACGGTACGGTCTGAGATTGGGATGGGACGGGACGGGATGGGAAGGGACGCAAAGAGAAGGAAGCACCTCTATAGCTATATCGTCACCTTGTTTGCTTTGTTTTTCCAATTCCATTCGTATTCATACAGTGTTACCATGGCTCGTGAGGTGGGAGGCGAGTGAGTGAGTGAGCAGGCAGGTGTATTCGGATCCGAGACGCGTTGAGGGCGATCCGCTCCCGCCATCCAGACTATGATCACTCTTGAGTTACTTACCTTACCTTGTCCTAGTTAGTTCATGTGACAAGTTAGAAAAGTAGACACACACACACCGCTAGTCTCTCCCTTTTCATTATCGTGCTGTGGAATTCATCCGGTTCACCGTAAGTTTCGACAAGGCGATCCTGGTAGAGCCGTCACGTGACCCCGTACGGGCACGGACCACGCACGAATCGACCGACGTTCGTTAGGCAACATGCTGGGGGCTAGACTCTTGCCTATCTGCCTTCTCCACGGGGGAGCTAAATCTGACATCATTGAATGATTCCCAGCGCGAAGAAGGAATGATATCTTCGAGTACAAGAGGCGATGACGTGGCGCCTCGCTGCACGCCGCACGTCGTCGTCCAGTCTTCTCTCCGGACTGCGAATCAAGTAAACTGGGAAACCAAGTAAAGTGCTTCAATCGAGCCACCAGCGCAACGGCTAAGCAACGACACAATGACTCACCATCGCTTCCCTCGCTTCAATCGAGCTCGAGCTCCGAGTCGTACAGCCTGAACGAAGAAATATGAGCATACATCCACCCGCGCAAGCAGCAAGCACGCAACCACCAGTGCCCAATATGGAGCCGGTCGGCGCGGGAGGGGGCGTCAAAGCGGTCTGCGGCGCCGAAGATGAGGTCCTGATGGTCGCGACGGGTCAGCATTGTACTAGTGGTGAGTGCACTTCTCGTTCGCTTCAAGTGCGGTGCGGTTGAGCGTGATTGAATCAGGTCCCGCATTGGCGTTGGGCGTGGCTGGCTGCCGCGCTGCGCTTGCTTGCTTGCTCTGGCAAAACAATTAGGAAGCGCAATTTGACTCAGCGTTGTGACTGAGCAGGGCGTTGACGGTGAGTCATTATGGTGGCTTGGAAGACCGCTCGTTGATACGACAGGTGAATCGGGGAGTTGATGAGTCGGCATGGCATGCACACAGAGTGCATACGAGGGAAACGTTAAGCGGTACCTTGGCGTCTCTCCGCGTCGATGATCCCACGCGTGCTCTGTTGGAATGTGGGGCACCTTCTCAGCACCAAGACTCATATATTCCACGATTCCTGGCCCTCGTACCCCGTCATCCCAGACTGTCAGGTAGAGCCACCACAACTCACCAAGAAGGCGCCTCGCACAAACTCTGAACGCATCCTCCCAAGGCACACCTCAAGGTCCGCTCATCGGATCGACCACCACACGCATCGATGAACTATTTCTCGTATCCTTTCTTTGGCTTGAGCCCCGCGCCTGGCCGGGCTCTGGCACGAGGAGGACTGCCTTGGACCTGGTCGGTCTTGCCTTTCACAACGCATACAGCCAGTCTTCAAGCGCTCTCTACGCCCAACGAGCCCCCCCACTTCGATCTCGGCAAGCTCTATCTTTTCTCTCTCCCACCTGCAGCATTTTGTCTCGCAAGCCTTGCATTCTGGTTCCTGACCGCCACCGCGAGCATCTCCCTTCCAAAGGAGCGCCCGGTCCACGGCTCAGCATCCCAGGATGGTCATGCTGCTGACGTCGAGCATGCGGAAGAGTCTTCCGCGGGCATAGACGCGCTCGACGAGGCGGAAATCTTCGCCGGCAAGCCCATCAACAGCGCACAGTGGCTCCGCACACTGAAGCGCTCCCTGCACGCCCAGACGATCCTTGCGCTTCTCCTCGTCGGAGTCGACGTCGCACAAATCGTGGGCACTGCGCGGCACGACCGCGTCGAGTTCACGCCCCAAGCCTGCGACGGCTTCCTCTGGCTCACCGTCGCTCTACTCGCGTCGGCGCCCGCACTACAAGGCAGCATCACCAGTCGCGAAATCGCAATCTTCACCCTTTCCTCGCTGGCTGTGGCACTGAGGCTCACAGGGCTCCTCCTCTACGCCTCGCGCGGAACAGGGGACCTTCCTGGAATCCACGCATCCTGGGCGGGCATTGTCCTCCAGGTTGTCTCGTTTCTCATCGCTACTGCATGCTGGACAGCGGCCGGAACGACGCCACTCGGCCCTCGTAGGCAGTATGTCAACGCGGACGGCAAAGAGGATATGCGCGAAGTGTACCCAGCCTCCCTCGGCGGCGCTTCGAGTATCATAGACCACCTCTATTTCCGCCAGCTGAATACTACAATCTTCCAAGCTCACCGTCGAGGACACCTCGAGACCGAGGATGTCCACGGCCTAGGGGCATACTGGCGAAGCAAGAAAAATGCCACCGAAGTCTTCGCGCTGTACGCTACTTCAGCTCGCTCGTCGCCGAAGTGGGCCTTTCTCAAGACGCTGCTGATTCACAATTGGCGCGAAGTCTTGTTCCTCGTTCTCGGTACCGCTTTGGGATCCGCGGCGCACTACCTTCCCTTGCTCGCCCTCAACTACTTTTTGTCGAGTCTGGAACACCTCGACAACGCCTCCCTGCCGGAGCGCATTACCGCAGCAGGTCCGTGGTGCCTTGCGCTCGGTGGGGCATACCTGGTGGAGAATAACATCAACGGCTACGTCTGGTACCATGACGTTTGCCACTGCTTCCAGCGCATCGACGTACAGGTGAAGTCACTCTTGTTCGTCAAGGCCCTGCGACGAAAAGATATCACCGCGGCGCCAGACCAAAAGGAGCCCGAGGACAAGCACGCGGCAACGGACAGCTTTGCATACAAGGGCCAAATTGTCACTCTCACGACATCGGACACGCCACGACTATGCATGGCCTCTCTATATCTATGGGAGATCGTGCAATTGCCGGTATCGACAGTCGTTGGCGTCTACTTTGCCTGGCGGCTTCTTGGTTCTTCGGCCATCTGGGGTCTTCTCGCCAGTCTCCTGGCCGTACCGCTGACCTACCTGTTGAGCCGCGCGCAAGCTGCTGCCCAGCAACAGACCCAGATGGGCCGCGACAAGCGCACAACGGTGCTGTCCGAGACGCTGGGCTCCATCCGCACAATGAAGTTCAACGCATGGGAGGACCGAGTCCAGGAGCGCGTGCTCACCGCCCGAAAGGAGGAGCTCCGTGCCATTGCTTGGGGCAGGGCCGGTCAAGTCGTTATGACCGTGGTACTCGCCGCTGCCACGCTTGTCCTCTCGCTCGCAGCCTTTGGCCACTACACGATTGTCCGCCAGCAGGTGCTTACTACCAGCACGGCCTTCACTGCGCTCAGACTCTTGGACGATCTCAGGGCCACTATAGTGAACTCCCCGAGCATCATAACATCGTGTCTGCAGCTCGCCGTCGCGTACAAGCGCCTCTCCGCGTATCTGCAGAGCGACGAGGTCGCGACCGTCGGCAAGGAAGGCGCGGGTGCGCGTGAAGAAATGAGTGCAGGCGAAGAATATCCCACCACCGTCGCCCTTTCCGACGCAACTGTGACTTGGCCATCCGTGCTCTCGCTGACGGCCAACCGACCCTTGTTCACGCTGACCCACGTCAACATCGACTTCACACCCGGCAAGCTGAACATCATTGCCGGTCGGCTCGGAACGGGCAAGACGCTACTGCTACGTGCTCTACTACACGAAGCCGATGTTCTCGCAGGGCAAGTCACTTGCCCTCGCTCCCATCCTTTTGCAATTGCTGCCGACCGCAAGCGCGTGCCTCGTCCCTTTGAGCGCTCGACGTGGCTCGCAAAAGACCGCGTTGCCTATGTTCCCCAGTCGGCTTTTCTGCAAAATGCTACTATCCGGGACAACATCTTGTTCGGTGCTGAGCTCTGGGAACAGCGATACCAAGAGACACTGCACGCCTGCGGCCTTGCACCGGATCTCAAAATCTTCCAAGATGGGGATTTGACCGAAGTGGGGGACAATGGGATCATGGTGAGCGGTGGCCAAAAAGTGAGTTTAGAACAGCGGCGGTGCTACTGGCAGACTATGTGGGCGGGCGTTGCCAAAAACTCACCCTCCTCTATACCGTGCTTTGGTCTTCCCTTCCCCGCCCGCTCACAGACACGCATTTCCCTCGCGCGAGCCGTCTACTCGCGAGCCACCATACTCCTCCTCGACGACGTCCTATCTGCCGTTGACGCCGGCACGGCGAAGCACATCCACACCCACCTGCTCCATGGTCCCTTGTGCGAGAATCGCACGGTGATCCTTGCCTCGCACCAGCTTCAGCTCGTCGCGCCCTTGGCGGCGCAGGTTGTCGTCCTTGCCGATGAGACGGTGCGCTTCTCCGCGACGGGCAGCGAATTTCTGCAATCATCGTGGTACGCGGAGCTCGTCACCGACAATCAGGAGAAAGGCGCGGGCGCCGGCGCGGACAAGCGCGTTGCTGCTGCTGACTCCAAAGCAAAGGAGGGCGAGCCTGCAACTAGCGCGGCCCAGGATCTCGCCGCCAGTGAGACGTCACCTGCCGAGAGAGGCGAGGACGGCTCGGGACATCAAGACACGGCCAAGCACAATTCAGCACCAGCTGGCGTCGATGCTGCATCCATTCCGGCAGTACCCGCCCTGAGCACCTCAAAGGCACCGGCCAAGGAGGAGACGCGCGCCCGCGGCCGTGTGCGCTTTTCCTTGTACAAGAGGTACTTCCAAGCCATGGGCGGGTTCCACGCCTGGATTCCCATCCTCTTGCTTTTCATTGCCGACGCCGGATCCGAGCGCCTGTACACGTACTGGGTGAAGCTCTGGTCGGAGGATTCCAGCCTGCCGGCGCCGATTCATGGGCCGCGCTGGTGGCTCTTCGGCTTGGCCGCAATCGGTACCTCGTCGTCGCTAGCCGTCGCACTGAAAGAGGCGCTGCTCTACTGGGCGACGTGGCGCGCCGGACGCCGCCTCTTCCGCCAGATCCTCGGCGCAGTGCTGAATGCCCCGCTGAGTTTCCACGACGCATGCCCACAAGGCCGACTGTTGAATCGCTTTGGTGCAGATTTTGAGTCGGTGGACCAGGACCTTGCGCACTTCATTCACCCCGCCATCGAGGCGGTGATGCAAGTCGCTGTGGCGCTTGCTGCCATTTGGTTTGGCGGCGGCCCGCTGTTCCTGCTCATCTTCTTGGTCCTAGGCCCGGTCTACTACCGCCTTTACTCGATCTTCGTCGTCACGCAGCGGGACGCCCGCCGACTGATGAGCACGCTGCGCTCCGCCTCGATTGGCTGCTTGACCGAGGTCATCTCGGGTGCAGTCGTCGCACGTGCATTTGGCGCTACGGACTGGATGATGTACCGCTTCTTTGACGTGCTGGACGACTACACTGCGGTGCGAATGCCGGCCTTTTTGGTGGTGCGCTGGCTGTCACAGCGCTACAATCTGATCAGCACCGTCCTCATCTTTGTGACGAGCGCGCTCATCGTCGTGGACCCAGGCGCGCACATGAGCCTGCCCATCACTGCGGCCATGGCGGGCTTCCTCCTGACGTCTGTCAATGCAGTTCACGCGGCCATCTACAGCGGTCTGAACCACGCTGGGTGGCTCGAACAGTCACTGGTGTCGGTGGAGCGCATCGTCGAGTACTGTGACTTGCCCTCGGAGGGTGCGCGAATCGTGGAGCCGCGTCCGCCCCCCGAGTGGCCTTTGCATGGCGCGGTCCAGATCCAAGGCCTGAAGATGCGGTATGCGCCCGAGCTTCCGCTCGTGCTGGACAATATCAACTTGGTCATCCGACCAGGGGAAAAAGTCGCCATTGTGGGGTCGACGGGGTCAGGCAAATCATCCCTCGCTGCGAGCTTCTTCCGCTTTGTGGAGGCCGAGAGCGGCGCAATCCTCATTGACGGGGTGGACATTGCTACGGTGGGCCTGCAGGACCTGAGGAGCCGCGTACGCATCGTTCCGCAGGATCCGAGCATCCTGAGCGGGCGCCTGAGGGCGGCGGTGGACGTGTTTGACGAGTACAGCGATGAGGAGGTGCTGGGTGCGCTGAGGGCAGTGTCCCTCATCGAGGATGACGGCGGCGTCGAGGAGGACGCAGGGAAGGCGGTGTCCCCTGTTACGCCCGGCGAGTCGTCGTCGTCGTCGTCGTCGAGCGCGACGCTCGCTGCGGGCACTACCAACGAATCAGCTGGAACGACTGGCTCCGGCACACCCCCTTCGCCACGCACGACGAAGCCCTCATTCACGGACCTGAACATGCACATCTCCGAGTCTGGGTCGAACCTCTCAGCGGGTCAGCGCCAGCTCCTATGCCTTGCCCGTGCGATTCTGACGCACGCGCGACTCATCATCTTCGACGAGGCAACGTCATCTACCGACCCCCAGACGGAGCGTATCCTAGGCAAAATGGTACGCCGCGTCTTTCAGGAATCGACGGTCGTGGCGATTGCGCATCGCCTGCGCAGCGTCATTGATTTTGAGCGGGTAGTCGTCCTTGAGAGGGGAAAGATTGTGGAAGTGGGGAGTCCTGCGGGCTTGCTGAGGGAGGGAGAGGAGAAGAAGGAGGGGAGGTTCTGGAAGCTGTGCAAGGCGACGGGCGAGAGGGAGTTTAGACACTTGGTAAAGGTCGCCGAGGCCAGTGCGCGCGGCGGCGGAGTACAATAGGGGCGTGAGGCCGTGTCTTAGAGCCACGTTGTTTCATCCAGAAATCCCAAAGAGTCTCGCCTTTTTCCCTGCGCAACTGCGAAACGAGCGGTACCACATGTCCTCAACCCAATCCCATCAGACGCAGTGCCAGTGCCACTTGCAGTGCAGCGTATGTAACCGCCGGCCCGCGGCACCTCGAATCAACATGAACATCGACGCGCGCGCGCAGTGTTGGTCTCTCTCGCGTGCGTGCGTGCGTGCGTGCGTGCGTGCGTGCGTGCATCGGCCTTTTGTCCTCTGCTATGGTGCCCGCGCGTCGATTAAGTTTTAGAGTGGTGAGTCGAAGCGGGGGGGGAAGGGGTTGACCCCTATTCCGGTTACGTGGATGCGAGTGGAGCGTTGATGTTCGGTGATGTCGATTTGCGTGTGGGTAGAGTCAGTGTCAGTCAGGAGAGGTTATTTTGGTGTGGGTGTGGGTGAGGGGACAAAGGCCTGCAGAGTGGGGCGGGGTGACGCCGACGCCGACGCGGGAGGGGGGGACAAAGGCTAAGCCTGCGTCTGTGCACTGCACTGAAGGATGCGATTACGATTGCGAGTGTTTTGGTGTTCCTCGCTCGTTTGGTTTTGTTCCTTCGTGAAACATTTATTCACCCATCCATCCATCCATACCGTACGTCCACCCAGGACAGGGTGAGACCACGCCGCCCGCTTCCCAACCTTCGCCCTTCTCCCTTTCCCATTCCCATTCCCTTTCCCTCCCTTGCCTTTACTGCCTTCCTCACCTCACCTCACCTTGCCCTGCCCACCGCCGCCACCCCGCCACACCGACAATGGGCAGCACCCTCTCCCGTCCCAGCACCACCACCATTCCCCTCTCCTCGCACATCGAATCCCTCTTCTTCACACTCGCCTCACTCACCTCGTCCCTCGCGCTACACGCCTCACACACGCTGAACAAACTCCACAATTACCTCTTTTCGCCATTGTTCCGATTTGACGTTGCGCACGGCGCTAATGCGGGCAAGGGCGCAGCGTTCGGCGAGGGATACGGTGGTCGTCCGCTGAGTCGTACGAGTACGGCGGCGTTGGACGGCATGGGCGCGGGGATGGGAATGGGTATGGGCGTGCGGTATGGCCCCAAGGAGCGTATACGCGAGCAGAGGCGAGTAGAGAGGAGGATGCGCAGGGCGGAGTTAGCTGCGAGGGGGTTAGATCCGCGGGGAGTTGGGAAGCAGAGCGGGAGAGAGACGCCCGAGGGGTTTGAGCTGCGGCACCGACGCGGAGGCGGGGGAGGGAGACGCGGGGCAGAGAGCCCTGCTATGTCCAGTCCGGGGATTAGTCCGCTCCTGGGGGGAGGAGAGGCCAAGCAAAAGAACGAGCGCACGCACGTCGTTGCTGTACAGGGACAAGTCTGGCGCGAGCAAGACGAGGGTACTGAGACGCCGCCGCCGCAGCAGCAGCAGCCGCAGCAGCGCCGCCCAAAGACACACAAACACACCCTCCCACAGACGGCACTCTCACTGGACAAGGAATTCGCGCCCCATCCTGCGCGTAGGGGCGGCGGCGGTGGCGGCGCACCCGCAGCTCGACCATCTCTTTCCTTCGATGTTGGCGGCGTAGGTGTAGGCGTAGGTGTAGGTGTAGACCGCGATGAGTCCACGTCTGCACCGCCCTCGTCTGCTTCTGCTTCGGGCCCACTCCCACTCCCACCGAAGAGCAGACGCAGCACCGACGCGACGTCCGCCCCGCGCGTGCTGCACAGGGGACGCCACGCCCATTCCAATTCGATGCCTGTGATCATCCCCCCAAGTGCGCCAACAACAACAACGACAGCAACTACTGGGGGGAGAGCCTCCCCCCGACCGCGACCTTCCCTCCAATTAGGCTCCCCCAGCCCACTCTCACGTCTCTCAGGCGGAGGAGCCGCATCAGCCTCTCGTACTTCACTGGCGGCGGCCCCGGCGGGACGGCTCTCGCCCGGACCTGGGTTAGCGCTCGGTACGACAGCCGGCGGCGGCGGGTCGATTTCGGATCTGGCGAGTGCCGCGTGCGATCGGAGTAAACCCAAGAGAGAGAGGAAGCTCTGGAGGGGGGAGATTGATAAAGTTGCGGTGGCGCGTGTGGGGCGGGCGTGAGCGAGCGTAGTGAGCGAAGCAGGGCAAGGTGTTGGGGTGGGGTGGGGTGGGGTGGTGCGGGTGTTGCGTATCGTATTGTATCTAGTCACGTTCACGTTGTTTCAGGCGGTAATGGGAGAGCTAGCGGTATCTCTGTATATACTTAATTTCACCTTGACTTTCAATCCCAACCTATCCTGCCTTGCTACACTGCAACCCTCATCTCATCTCTACGCTACGCTGCGCTCCGCACCAAGCCCTTGAAGACCTCCAAAACCCTCGGCAAGACCTCCCCCCCCAGAAAGATGCTTCCCCCCATGTAGAGCGTGAGGACCGGCAGGGCGACGTGTGCGCGCGTGTACATTGTGGGGATGCAGAGGTTTACGAGGCCGGTGAGGATGTTGGCGGTGAGGAAGGTGGGGAGGGAGTGGGTGTTGATTTGGGAGAGGAGGAGGGGGGTGAGTGGCGAGTGAGGGGGGTGAGGCGGGGGAGGCGTAGCCTGCGTCGAGCCCGCTGAGCCAGAGCCAGATGAGCCAGCGCCAGACCCCCCGGTCCGCGGGAAACGCACGCGGTGGGAAACACCAAAGTACACGCCTGTATAAGCGAGGAGGAAACTCGCGTTGAATGCCGAGACCCAGAGGACGTACGGCGTATTGGCTAGTCGGCGGGAAGTCTGTGCGCGCAGCGAAGACTGAGACTGCGACTGCGACTGCGCCTGTGCGGGCTGCAGCGCCCACAGCCATAGGACCCCACAGACGAGGTAGTACCCCGCCCAGTAGAGGGTTGCCCAGGAGGCGAGGATGGCGCACAGCGAGGAAAGACGCTTGGATTGGGTGCGGGATTGCGTGAGGAGGAGGGCTTTCTTGTCGGGGAGACCCGTGGTGCTATCTGTGCGGGTGTGGGTGTGGGTGTGGGTGTGCGCGCGGGACCCGCCGCCCTGTCCCTGTTCTGCGGTGGTGTCTTGGTCCTCGTCCTGCGGACTCGGCCTCGCCGCCGCCCCCGCCCTCGGCACCCGCCTAAAAGCCAGATAAGGATCCTGCCCCGGCAGTACGTACATGCCCAAATCCAGCGCAAAGAGCATGATCGCCGCATATCCAGCAAGGGAATACACGCCTTCGCGATTGGCTGCCACCCAGCCGCCTGTGCGCGGGACGACGTTATCCGGTGCAGTGACGTAATTTGCGAGGCGCCAGGGTGGGGAGGAGAGGAGGAGCTGGTGCAGGAGGGTGAGGGTCAGGGCCCAGGTGGACCAGCGTCCGCCGCCGCCGCCGCCGCCGCCGCGGGAGATGCACTGCGCGAGGAAACTACGAAGAGAGGAGAGGAGGACTTGGACTACGGGGAGGACGCCGAGTGTGAGGAAGAAGTTCCAGTGTACGCCGTATTCGGTTAGGTGTTCGGGGTAGGACGTGGATTTGACGCTGAGGACGCGGATTGCGCCGAGGAGGAGGAGGGGAAGGGATTTGCGGAGGGAGGTGAGGAGGGAGGGGAGGAGGGGGCGTGCGGGGCGTGCGGGGCGATGATGAGAAGAGGGGAGGTGGGACGAGGCAGAGACGAGGCCCAGGGAGAAGACGAAGGAGCCGACGCCGAGGTCCATCTGCGCGCGTGAGCCAGCCAGTTGAGCAAGTAAGGGTGGTCAGCTGCGTACTCGCCGTGTGCACGTGGTGTTGCTGCTCCCCCACCGTCACTCACCAAGCTCACCCCCCACGTCTCGCATTTCCCCAGCCCCCTGTCGAAGAGTGGGAAATCGACGGCAAGGATACAGGCCATGGTAATGAGCATCATGTGTGCGCGATATACTGTGAGGAATGCGTCGTATTGGCGGCGTGGGGGACGTGCGGCGTTGATCTGCTCATGCGGGTACGGGTACCTCTTCTGAGTCTCTCCTTGATGATGAGAGAAGAGGAGGGTCCCTGTCCCTGGCCCTACCTGGGCTCTGGTCCCCGCCCGCCCCACTTGGACATCCTCTGGCCGCTTTCCCGGCTCGACCCACACCTCGGGCGGATGGGCATCAGCATACGCCTGGTCCGCCGCAGACTCTACCGATACGCGGAGGGGTTCCGCCGCGCCCGAGGAGGAAGAGGTGGACCATCCGCGGCGATGGAGGTGCTGTCCCTGTCCCTGCTGATGCGCCTGCTGCGCTTGCTGCTGCCTCAGCCTCTGCCTCCGCTCAGCACTGAGACTGGCCCGCTCAATTGCCTCGAGCTCGAGCTCCTCGTCGTCTGAAGAAGAGTAGGAGCGGGCGCGTCGTCGTTGGCGGGCGGTGGGGGCGGTACTGCTGCTCACTGCGGTGCTGGTACTGGCGTGCGTGGAGCGCGTACTGCGGTGTCGAATGCCGTTGGCCGTGGCGGTGGCGCCGCTGCGGTAATCAGCCTGCGAGTGGAGCGTCTCCTCGATTGCTGGGACGGTGTCGTCGTCGTGGCCCTGCCCCTCACTGCTGCGTATTGTCGGGTTCGTAGTGGCAGTCGTGGCCGCCGCGCCGCTGGCCGCCTCGACCCTGCGCGCAGCCCAGAGGAGGTACCCCGCCGGTGCACCGAGGCTGAGCGCTAGTGTAAAGGCTGCTTGGGTATCGCTTAGGAGCGTAATGCTCAGTAGGAGTGGGACTACAAAGAGTGCGAATTCCGCGAGGAGGATCCTGCGTCTTGCCGTCGCGGCGTCGTCGTCCGTATGGGTAGGGGTAGGGGCACCACGCGCACACTGATAAGTCTGCAAGATGGCCAATGCCACGCGCTCGATTGCACTCCCCGGACGTCGCCCTGACCGCTGAAGAGCAACCCCATACCGCACGATACAGGCAAAGAGGGCGTAGCTTCCAATGCTGACGCTGGAAATGGCATTGATGCGCACGAGGGACGTCCCGAGGTTATCGCTGACAAAGAGGACTTTGGCTGCGGCGTAGGAGGAGGGTGGGGTGGGCGGCGAGGTGTTGGTGGTCATGCTGGGGTGCGGTGTTGTGTATAGCCGCGCGAGACGCAGCGAGTTGGGGGGATGGGGCGGGTATATGCTGGGGAAAGAAGGGAAAGGAAACGAGGAAAGCGAGCAAGACCCGGGAAGAAGAAGTAACGCCCCGCACGCGCTGCACGTGCTCGCCTTGCCCCGCCTCCACTTGACAAGGAGCTCAGGGGGGGGAGGCCGAATAGTAGCCGGCGGTACACACGGCCTTCTATCGTACCCGACAGTTCTTGACTTGTTAACCGCAGCATACACGCAGAGTACAACCGCATACACGCAGCATACACGCAGCATACACGCAGCGTACACCACCACGACCAACAACAATGCCACCACCATGACCTCTACGCCACCGCAACCCGCCATTCCCCCTCCCCCTCCCACGCTCCTCTCCCGCCTAGGCGACCGCGACGTCATCAAGTTCCTCCTCCCCGTGCGTGGCGCATTCCGCAGCCACAACGTCGGCGATAAACAAGACGCCATCGCCGCTGCGCCCCTCCTTCTGGGCCTCGTCTCCCACGTATCACCCCTCGACGACGTGGAGCTCAGTGCATTGCTTATGCTTCATCATGATGGCCGTGTAGCGCGCGTCGTCCCCCTCTTACCATGCGGCGGCGGCGGCGTACTGGACGTGCAATGTCCTTCGCCTTTGGACGTCGTTCTCACGCTGCGGTGCGGCCCCGAGCGGGAGGAGGAGACGCCCTCCTCCTTCTTCTCTTTCTCTGGCCGGACGGAACACCCCCTCCTCTTACAGGACTTTGTACTTCTCCTCTCCCAGTCCCAGTCCCAGTCCCAGTCCCAAGCGCAACCACTCCCGCACGACGTCCACGCACTCGCGCGCTGGACTTGGCTCAAGTCTTATGCGCACGATGCACACCACGGAGGGTTCGCAGCTGTAAAAGCTGTACTACGCGCCGCAGCCAGGCAAGCACAGAGTGTACCTCGTCCACGTGGGGCCGCAGCCGCAGCCGCAGCCCCAACTCCGACTACGACTACGACCCCGCCGCCGACGACGACGACAGCATTCCGGATAGCAGTCTTCACATGGAACGTTGCTTCCTGCGTTCCTGGTACGGCTGCCGCAACCCCACCGCCCGACCCTCTACGGCACTTTCTCGCCAAAGACGCAGTGCGACATCGCGCAGACTTGGTGGTTCTCAGTTTGCAAGAAGTGGATACGTCTAGTGCGGCGTACATCTGGTTGGATCCTGCAAGGCAAGAGGCGTGGGTAGAGTGTGCGCTGCGGGGTCTGAATGATGGGCCAAAGAGCAAACCGGGGGCCGAGGGAGAGGACGCTCCCGCCGCCGACGCTGGGGAGTGGCAGATCCTAGCAGTTCGACAACACGTTACGGTCCTACTCCTCGTTTTCCAACGGCAGAGACGGCGACAGCGCATCGACGGCGACGACGAGGCAGACACCGCCACACACTTCAATGTCAGCGAGGTAGCACTCGCTAGTACGGGCGTGGGCCTCGGTGGGTTCATGGGGAATAAAGGTGCAGTCGGGGTGAGGATGCGGGTCGGCGCCGTGCACGGTGCCGATCGTACAGACGGTACATCCACGACGACGACGACGACGACGACGACGACGACGACGCCTCCCCCGCCACCGCCATCGACAACGCTATGCATCATCGCCGCACACTTCTCCGCTGGTACGGGCCGGATCGCCGCGGAACGCAGGCTGTGGGATTGGAGCGAGGTCGTGAGGAGGTTGCGGTTTGAGGTGCCAGATGAGGAGGTGGGCAGTGATGGTGCTCCCACCTCTACCTCTGCAGCAGCTACGACTGCGACGCCGTCAACGACTGCGGCTGCGACTGCGACTCCGCCTACGCCTCCTTCGTCGCAGCCCCCACCCCGCTCCTCCCTCGACATCTACGCCCACGCCCACCTCCTCCTAGCAGGCGACCTCAACCCGCGACTCACGCCCCTCTCCCTCTCCCAACGCTCCGTCACGCGCTTAATCTCCCGTGGAGAGTCTGGTCTGCGTATGCTCTCCGCATGGGATGAGCTGAGGGCTTGGTTGGCGCTTGCCAATGGCGATGCGGGCGGCAGTGAATGCGAGCCTCTGCGCGACCACCCCGAAGATGGGGAGACGCGCGCACTGGCAACGTCCCTCTGGCGGGGATGGGCAGAGCCGCATAGAGCCGGGCCGCGCTTTGCGCCGACGTACAAGTTTGATCCGGGGAGTGGGGTGTATGATGCGCAGAGTGGCAAGGAGAGGGTGCCTGCTTGGACGGATAGGGTCTTACTGTGGCCGGGGCCGCGAGCGCGGGGAAGGGTGGGCGCCGGGCGGTGGAGGGCGGAAGAGTACGATGCGGTGCGGGTGTGCGAGGGGGGGAGGGTGCTGCGTGAGGGCGGTGGGGGCGGTGAGGATGGTGCAGACGGGGAACAGTCGGTCAAGAGCGATCATTGGCCCGTCTATGCTTTACTCTGCCTCGAACTTCCCTCCCCATCCGCATCCGAGGAGGCGGCGGCGGCGGCGGCGGCGGCGCACCGGTGAGCGGGCATTTCAACGCACACACATACACACACATGCCACTGGCACTGCATTGCATTGCATCGCATCATCGCCCTCGCCGTCGCCGTCGCCATCGCCATCCCCGCAACTAGAACCTCCTCCCACCGACAACACCCCCTCCCCCTCCCACCCGCCCTTTCCCACCCCCCCGCCCCCCCAACGCAGCAAACCCCCCCCCCCCCCCGTCGCCAACACATCCCCTCCCTCCTTCCCCCCCAAGGCCCAACCGGCACAAACAACGCGCCCCCCCCACACACGGGACCGACAGGTGTCCTCCCCCCCCCCCCCCCCCCCCCCCGGTTCCC